>JAKCPI010008896.1:0-82102 GCA_023213315.1 Euborellia annulipes
TCCACACACACACAGAGACCAATTTGCGGACCCACTTTTTTGGACTCAGGGGACCTCAAAAACATGTATATCCATCAAAATCTCGACATCGAATTTTGACATGATCAATACTTTCTCTCCTATATATTTCATATATAGGGTACGAGAAAATAAAATTGAAAATTTCAAAATTTTTGAAAAAACTTTTTTCGGTAAAGTACTACTTCCAAGTGACGTATTTACTCCAAAAGTTGATAGAAATCTACAATTTTAGTGTAAGGAGCATATACCAAATTTCATCTATCTAGCTGCTTTGGTTTTTAAGCAATCGCTTTCCACACACACACACCCAGACGTAATTCCAAAAGAATATACGAGAAAGTCTCGGGGAAGTCAATCCCCATATTTTATTTATAAAACTAGCAATAATTTGAAAAATTTCTTGCTCTGGCTAATATTCGCGCCCTCCCCCTTAGACTAGTCCGCGCCTCCCTAGTTTGGAAAACGCTGCCCTAGAAAAAATGTATGTGAATTGTACAGTTGGCAAATTGACTAAATTTATTTGGCGTTTTTGGCCTTCTCTCCCCCCCCCTGAAAAATCTCTTCATTACGCCCTTGAACTAGACACTTTTGGAAATGGACGATTCATATGTAAGAGAAGTAGGATATAATGAAGATTATTGATTTTTTGCTAACTTAATTCTTTTTAAGTTATTCAAAAAAAAAATCGGAAGTTGTGTGCTGCGCTGGTCACACCAGATTTTTTGTGTCGAGATATATTTAGTTTCCCATAGCACCTTAGTTTCTAACTTGCATTTTAAATGTTGACTGCTTGAAATAAACTCTGGTTATTTTTCAAAATTTTAATCTCATATTTGGACATTTTATACACAATATAGAATTCTAACAAGAATTTTTTTAAATGTGTAAAAAGATCTCCTTTTGAATGGAGTCAACGGGAGAGGAGAGGGAAGGGGGCATTCTCCTCCCCCCCCCGTAGGTAGGTGGGATCCAATAGGTAGGCGCTAGATGCGAAGGCGGTTTGTTTCGTCATTTTGCAATTTGTTCGTCCAATTCTTTTAATAATTGGCCTGAGATGAACCCCCTCACTTGCCTCATTAAATGATGCACTCACTATTCTATTTAAATATAGATTGCCTATTATGAATAACTTTAGTCACTAAGGGATTATTAATTGGGATAAAAATAACCAAGGGCAAGCAAATTCTAATTTCTAACGAAGAATAAAAAAAAAACTTAAATTAGGAAATTCTTTGTTATATGCAAAATGAGAACAGCATCAAAAAAATAAATGATTTTTGAATTTTAAGAGAAAATAAAAATTAATATGTCACGATTTTTAATCATTTTCAGAACGTTTTGAGACTAAAATTTCATTGTTTTTGCTTGAATATTTTATATACTAAGTTATTCAATCAATATCAAAGCCTAAATGTGTTTATTTAATTAAAAATCTGGTGTGACTGGCGCACAGCACACAACTTTCTCTTACCCCCTTCGGTAAGAGAAAGTTGCGCACTGTGCTGGTCACACCAGATTTTTTGTGTCGAGATATATTTAGTTTCCGATAGCACCTTAGTTTCAAACTTGCATTTTAAATGTTGACTGCTTCAAATAAACTATGGTTATTTTTCAAAATTTTAATCTCATATTTGGACATTTTATACACAATATAGAATCGTAAATAAATACAAAATTTCATAAGAATTGGAAAAAAAAATTTTAAATGCCTAAAAAGTTCTAAAGGGGACCCCCTTTTGAATCGAAATTAACATACAAATCCCTATAGGAAATTAACATTAGGCCTATGCGAAGAAAAGGTGGAAAGGGAATTTAAAAAGAGTAGAGACAGGCGATAATGTTTGCAAGTGAGAGAGAGAGAGATATATGTTTTCTCCTAAGCAATTAAAGACACAAATAAATTTAAAAAAAAATGGGAATTTAAATAATAATTGCCCTCGGGGCTTGGCGTAGAGGTTAGCGTGCTAACCTCGTATACCAAACGTCGCGGGTTCGGACCCCAGGCAGTCCGATGATTTTATATAAGGCATTTGGATACCAAATGACTTATATAAGAATGCCTGGACCCCAATATGTAGTCTATAATTATAAATAACGGATATCGTTTAAAGTCTTAAATGGCCTAAGTTGCCGAAAAGACTGTATGAATGCTTGTGTGATTGTGAGTGTGAATGAGAAAAAAAGTGTGAATGTTTTAAAAAAAAAAAAAAAAAAAAAAAAAAAAAAAAAATAATAATTGATTTTTAATCTAATAAAAAGAAAAAGATTTAAATTCCGTTACCATGGCAACCATTTCTATCTTTCCTATGAAGAACAAGAGTAAAGTGGTCTTCAGAAGATTTCAACGGCAAAATGAGAATATACATTTTAAAGAGCATCTAAAAAATAGTTCATTTATGAATTTAAAAAAAAATCCTTGGAGGGAATTTTGAGAAAATCGAAAAAAACTGAAAAAGTACATCAGTAAAGTACTAGTACTTTTTGGCCGATTTTGTTCAAAAGCTTATTTTGAGCGTGTGGGAAGGTACCTAAGTTAAATATAAAATTTCAATCCGGTAGCTCAATTCCTTCATGCTAAAAATCTGTCCACACATACAGACACAATCACACACACACACACACACACATACATACACACACACACACACACACACAGACCAATTTGCGGGACCCACTTTTTTGGACTCAGGGGACCTCAAAACATGTATATCCATCAAAATCTCGACATCGAATTTTTGACATGATCGCAATACTTTCTCTCCTATATATTTCATATATAGGCTAAGAGAAAGTAAAAATCTAATGTTGCGGGGCCCTTAAAAGGCGATCGCCTACTCTGCCTAAAGGGTAATCCGGATCTGCTTGCAAAACATCTAGCTCAAAAGGGTTTAATTAACCTCTACACATTCAGGAAAAAGTAACGAAATAAGAAAATAGGGAAAATGAACAGGTGAACGTAGGCAGCAAGGGCGGATACAAGGGGAGTAAAGGGGCAATTACCCCCCCCCCGAGATTCGAAAAAAATACCTTTTTTTCCCGCAAAAAAATTTATTTTTAATGTAAAATTTTAAAAATTAATACTTAAAAATTTGATTTATATTTATATTCTGGCAAACAAGTACAGAATGCGCCTTTAAATTACCGAAATTAAGAAAAAAATGTGTGCTGTGTGACCAGTCACTCCAGATTACCCCCCCCCCCCGAGAAACACCTCTGGATCCGCCCTTGGTAGTCAGCCAGCATGGAATTAAAAACTTTAAAATAACGTCGACGTTTCGGGAATGCATCGCTCCCATTTTCAGGTCGATAAATTGTTAATCTGAGCAGGCTGCCTACATTCATCTGTTCCTGTTAATTATCACTAAGCCATCGAATTTCTTCTTTTGGACAATAGAGAGATACTCTCGATATATTTAATTAAAATCTATATATATATATAATAGCGGTGTGTCCGTCTGTCCGTCTGTCTGTCTGTCTGTCCGTCTGTCTGTCTGTCCGTCTGTCACGCTCTGTTTGACCAACTTCCCGTTGGAATTTTGAAACGAAGTTTTGCAGTCATATAGAGGACGTTATGGAGAGTCCCGGAAAAATACTCGGGTTCCGAAATTCCTATAACTTTTCGAGTTATTAATTCTTAAAGTTACGATTTCTCCCATAGGAAATGTATAGAGAAATATTTAAGTATTCTTTGCAGTTGTGTATTCTATGAAGGTAAACAAATCCTCAAGCAGGCACTGGACTGGAATACTTAATACTAATAATTTTCTTTTATAATGAATAAAAAGGCGAGGGTCCGCCGCAGGCGGGGCCGAGCCAGCTGGCGGGGGTCCAGGGGGCGTAGCCCCCGTCTAGACGCCACCCAGTTTCTCATAATTAATAAAGGCGAGGGTCCGCCGCAGGCGGGCCCGAGCCAGTTGGTGGGGGTCCAGGGGGACGTAGCCCCCCTGTCTAGACGCCACCCAGTTTCTCATAATTAAGAAAGGCGAGGGTCCGCCGCAGGCGGGCCCGAGCCAGTGGGTGGGGGTCCAGGGGGCGTAGCCCCCCCGTCTAGACGCCACCCAGTTTTTCATCAAGAAAGGCGAGGGTCCGCCGCAGGCGGGCCCGAGCCAGCTGGTGGGGGTCCAGGGGGCGTAGCCCCCTGGCTAGACGCGAAGCCCGCCGAAGGCGGGCGGCGCGGCTAGTCTATATATAATAATTACGGAGTGTCCGTCTGTCCGTCCGTCCGTCTGTCTGTCCGTCTGTCACGCTCTGTTTGACCAACTTCCCGTTGGAATTTTGAAACGAAATTTTGCAGTCTTATAGAGGAGGTTATGGAGAGTCCCGGAAAAATACTCGGGTCCCTAAATTCCTATAACTTTTTGAGTTATTAATTCCTAAAGTTACGATTTCTCCCATAGGAAATGTACAGATGAATATTTTTGTATTCTTTTCATTTGTGTATTCCATGAATGTAAACAAATCCTCAAGCAGGCACTGGATAGGAATACGTAGTAATAATAATTTTCTTTTCATAATTAAGAAAGGCGAGGGTCCGCCGCAGGCGGGCGGCGCGGCTAGTTATTAATATACTCTTATATTAATTCGACTTTTTAAAATTGTTTGTGCCCGTGATCTATGGCTCAGTGAGAAGACATTAGCTTCTTGTTCGTAGAGTGCCGAGTTCGCTTCCAATCCCAAACGAGAAAAATGTATTTAATTTGAATTGGCTATCAATCATTTGAAATAAATAGGGATGGGAGTCAAAATGGCCTTAGATGCCGGGAAAGACCTTAAATAAATAAAAAAAATTTTTTTAGTGGTCTGCAAAATTTGAAATTGTAAATAACTAAAAAAGTAAAAATAGCCGATCGGAGATCTAAAAAAAATCTGGTGTGATGGCACACAACTTTCTCTTACCATTCGGTCCTGGCCACACGAGATTTTTTGTGTCGAGATATATTTAGTTTCCCATAGCACCTTAATTCCAAACTTGCATTTTAAATGTTCAGCTTGAAATAAACTATGGTTATTTTTCAAAATTTTAATCTCAAATTTGGAGATTTTATACACAATATAGAATCCTAAATAAATACAAAATTTCATAGGCAGTGGCGTCATTTCAACTTTTTCTTAGGGGGCAAATTTTTTCTTGGGGGGCAAACATTTTTTTTTTTTCTTAAAATTTACTTACAAACGGGTACTCAAATTTGGCCAAAACATTTTTAATTTAATTAATTGTTTAATTTTGTACAATTTGTATACTCGTAGATGTATTTTGGAGTATTTTATTTAGAATAATATAAAATTTTATAAAAATCAGAGCCCTTGGGGGGGGGGGGCAAATGCCCCCCCCTGCCCTCCCCCACAAATGACGCCACTGTTCATTGGAATTGGAAAAATTTTTTTTTAAATGTGTAAAAAGTTGGAAAGGGGATCGACCCCTTTTCAATCGAAATTAACATGCAAATCCCCATAGGGATTTAACATTGGCTCTATGAAAGGAAGAGAGAAAGTTTGAACTGCTGTGCATTAAATCACACCAGATTTTTATACAAATATCTATGAAACGGTGCGTTTAGCTCGATATATAAACTAAAAAAGGTATATAAAATTTCCAAAAAAATTTATCTTTTTTCCGTGATTAGTTTCGAAAATGAAGGGGAGGTAAAAAATGGAAATTTTTCTAGATTTAAATAAATACATTTTTATAAAATTTTATATTAATATACTGTATTATATACTGAAATCAAGATCTGTCTTAACACTTTTCACTCTTTATTTTGAATTTGAAAATATCTATCATTTTATATGAATTAGAAAACATTCATTCAGAAAAATAAGCACTTGGAACGCCCCTTAGTAGAAATCAGTATTTATAAATAAATTAAAATAAATTAATAAATTTAAAATAAAAGATAAATCCTCATTTATTTCGCACTTTTTATTTCCAAATATACAAAATATTTTTTGGGATATTTCGGCCGCATCCCAAAGAAATTTTGTATATTTGGAAATAAAAAGTGCGAAATAAATGAGGATTTATCTTATATTTTAAATTTATTAATAATTATTTTTCGCAAAATTTTTTTTGAAGTTTTATAATAAATTGTAGGCCTATACATCAAATTATAGCTTATATCAGAACTTTGATAATAAGATAAATCTATCTTATTGAATGCTTAACAAGATTCTGAACTTGTCTCAAAATAATTCACAAGAACTAAGAATACATTTCTATTTAATAATTAATCTTTATGATTATGATTAATTTAATTATTATATTATATTGAGCTATGAACAAGGACAAAGGATAAATATTCTATTAAGTAATAGAGGAAAAAGAGATTTATAAAAAATAAATGGAAAAATCCTAAAATAGAAAGGAAATATTAAAACCAAAAGGGTTAAAGAAAAAGGAAGCTGGTTTTTTCTCTGGGTTAAAGAAATAGCTGCTATTGTTTTGTTTTTTTTGATTTCCTCCCCGCCGAGGAAGCGTGGAGGTCCTAGTTCGACTCCAGGGGTGGAATTTTGCCCAATCTTGCTTAAGATTTGTGCTTACAAACATATCTCACAAATTAGCTATCTTATACGATATATACTTGTGAAAATCGAAAAAAACTGAAAAAGTACATGAGTAAAGTACAAGTACTCGTTGGCCGATTTTGATTAAAAGCTTATTTTCACGCCTCAGTCCCCGCCTAACTTAAATATAAAATTTCAACCTCGTAGTTCAATTCCTTCATGCTTTAAATTGAACACAGACGCGAAAACAACTTTTTTGGATTCCATTCTCGAAATTGAATTTTTGACAAGAATTCAACCAATACTTTCTCTCTCTATACATGCATATTAACATATACATAACATATAAGAGAACATTTAGGTAAGAGAAATTACCAAAATTAACAAAATTTGAACTCACCAGTAAAACAGGATCGCCTTTGAACTTTGAGAATTTTAAAAATTTTCTTAAAACTTAGCATTCTCTTTGTTTTCGTCCACAAGGGACTAAATTAATTTCACATTCCAATAAAATTGGAAATTTATTATTTAGAATCTTTTTTTGATTAAATAATACAGTAAATAAATTAATTAATTAATAGAATTAATAAGAAAAGATAGATTTATAAAAAAACTATTTTCCTCTATTTTAATTATTTGAATGTAACATGTCAAAAAGGTCATTCAAACTATCTTTAAACTCTTGATCGTCCTTGGGCCAGTGGTAGATCCCCGGTAGTATCCGCCTCTTGTGCTAGGGGTCTAAATAATACCCCGTGAGCTAATTAGCATAGAAAAAAGACATACGCCTTGAATTCTTATTCTAAAGAGAGATAGATTAAATTGTTTCATCTGTCAAAGTTACTCAGCATAAATCAGTTCATATTTCTTTTTCAATTCATAATTATTTGTCAATCATATTTTTCAGTTCGATTATATAAAATTTGCTTGTTAGTCATCCGAATTGAGGTATTCTTTGAATATTAATTAATATCTTATTCACAAGAATAGATTTCGAAAATTATTTAAATAAAATTAAATACAAGGTGTCCGAGTTATCAAAAGAAATTCAAGAATTTAAAGCACCATTAGGGTAAAATATACTAATTTACTGGTTATTAGAGCCAAGATGTTCATGCACAATCAACCTTAAAATATTCATCCAATAGTGCACTATAAAATAACCAAATATGCATTTTATATTATATTTTTTTATAACAATGAACAATAACCCATTTTTCTTAATTTTCTTCTTTTAAAGACATGCTTGCCTTGGGCACAGTCAGGGCCGTAGCCAGAAAATAATTTCGGGGGGGGGGGGTTTGATTTGGTGGAACAGTAAAAAAACAAAATCGTTTAATAAAATAAATAAAATGGTGTTACTTATCAGTAGGTAGAGAATTTTGTTTGTAGTGATTGATTAACTATTATGTTGTGTATAACAACAAAGTAAGACGGGCGCACTAAAATAAATATATTTTTTTAATTTCGGGGGGGGATCAATCCCCCCTAGCTACGGCCTTGGGCACAGTACACAACTTTCTATTACCGAAGGTAAAAGGAAGTATGAGGCTGTGCGAGGAGTCCCATCAGATTTTTTTTCTTCTTATGATAAATGATGTTAAATATTTAAATCCTTTTGGATTTAATATTTCATCTCTAAATTAAATTTTTTTATTCATTCATTATTCATATCTACTAGTCATTGAATATTTATCTTTTGTCTTTGTTCATACATTGATATAATTAATATAAATATTTGATCATAAAAAAATTAATTATGAAATAGAAATTTATTATTTAGAGAGCTGTTTTTTAATAATAACCAGTGTGTCTTTCTCTCTGATTTTATTCATTCTTACTATATATATGAATATATATATAGAGAAAGTATTGGATTCATGTCAAAAATTCAATGTCGAGATTTTGATGGATATACACTAGGGTGGTTGCAAGGTATAAGGGGAGAAAATTTTTTTGGCTGTATTTTCGGCGGTAACCTCTTAAAAGTTGACAATTGGTGTAAAAAGTAGATTGTGAAAGTTTGAGCTCGATCGGATAACGACCTGCCTCATCGGCCCTAAAGTTCATCGATTCCCCTAAATTTGACTATTAACATCTGTAACTCCTAAACGGTTAGTCCAATAAAAAAGTTCATCAGTAATTTTTTGAAGAGCATTAAATTTACTAAAAAAAGTCCTTTAACATTCTTTAGTAAAACCAACGGTTTTCATGGTATGGGCAAAAAATCGAATATGGTTAAGAGGCACATCACATTGATTTTTCAAATAACACTAATAGGGGTAATGAAATTTTTTTCGAGTTGCAAAATAATTTCATCAGATTCTTAAGTAAAATGACCTCCTGAATCCAAATATGACCTCCGTTTTCCCCCACCCCGTACCGTTTTTTGGGGGAGCCCCCTACTTATGTTATTTCCACCTCTTAATCGAAGGGCCATAAATTAAATATGGAGGGATTAAAAGGAATTATTTTAGCCTTAATATTTCTTCTGAACGTCAAGAAAAGTGAAAAGTTTAAAAACATTCACGATCGCTAACTTTTTTTTCCCGCCTCTTTATTATTATTTTTTTTGTTCATCTAAATATCTCGCGGCACCCCTTAGCCATTCTCGCGGTACCCTTGGGTGCCGGGACACACCGGTTGGGAACCACTGATTTAAAGTATTATCAAATAAAGCAAAAGCAACCTGCTCTTGGTTTAAATACCACAAATTATTTAGAAGTTTAGACAATGCTACCCTTGATATGTCTCCAAGTTTTACTAAACTTCAGGCCGGTTGAGGCAGGTCTTAGGGTTATTCGGTCACGCTCATCCTTTCCCTATCTCACTTTTACATAATTTAGCAACTTTCTAGAGGTTCCCCCTAAAGATATTCGGACATCAATTTCTTGCGCCACCCCTAATATACACGTTTTGAGGTCCCCTGAATTCCAAAAAAGTGGTTTTCTCGATTTGGTCTGTCTGTCTGTCTGGGTTCAATTTAAAGCATGAAAGAATTAAGCTAGGTGGTTGAAATTTTATATTCAAGTAGACACCCCCCTGGGCCGTGAGAAAATAAGCTTTTTTAATCAAAATCAGCTAAAAAAAATTATTAGTCCTTTAAAGTGCATCAGTAATAATTACTGATGCACTTTTTTACTTTTTCCGATTTTTTAGAAAATTCGCTCCAACGATTTTGATTAAAATTCTTAAATCAATGATCTTTTAGATGGTCTTTAAAATGTATATTCACATTTTGCTATTGAAATCTTATGAAGACCACTTTACTCTTGTTCTTCATAGGAAAGATAGGAATTTCTCCTGGTAACAAAATTTTCCCATACTATAAATTTTACATCTTGAATTCGATATGTACCGTACTGTCGGAAACTAAATATATCTCAACACAACAAATCTGGTGTGACAAGCACAGTATACAACTTTCTCTTGTCGAAGGGTAAAAGAAAGTTGTGTGCTGTTGCTCGAGTCAATCACCAGATTTTTCTTATTCGTTATAGAAACTAATTGCAGTGATACCTGCATGTGATCCCAGACACATGATTTTAATCATACAAAAAATTCATTATTAAAGCTATGAATTCAGAATATAACGGAATACTAAAAAAATATAAATCCCCCCCATTACCCTCCATCCTTGTTTTGTGGGTTGTCTGCTTCCAGGAGTTGTCGGGTAGGCCTATAGAAAAAAGATTCGAAAGATTTTTTTAAAGTTATTTATTGTTTCAAAGCTTGGGAGCGATCTTACACGACACTATTGAGAGCGAGAGGTGACTGGCGCACAGCACACAACTTTCTCTTACCTTCGGTAATCGAAAGTTGTGTACTGGGCCTTGTCACAACAGATTTTTTGTGTTCGCATATATTTAGTTTCCGACAGTACGGAACATTTGAATTCAGATGTAAAATTTATAAGTATGGGTATATTTATATTTTGTTACCATGGCAACCATTTCTCCTATCTTTCCTATGGAAATACAAGAGTAAAGTGGTTCTTCAGAAGATTTCAATCGCAAAATGAGAATATAAGCATTTTAAAAGAACATCTAAAAAATAATTGATTTTTGAAATTTAAAAAAAAATCGTTGGAGCAAATTTTGAGAAAATCGAAAAAAAACTGAAAAAAAGTACATCAGTAAAGTACTAGTACTCTCTGGCCGATTTTGATTAAAAAGCTTATTTTCCGGTCCCGGAGGTGTTTAACTTAAATATAAAATTTCAACCTCGTGGCTCAATTCCTTCATGCTTAAAATTGAACACACACGACCCACCCACCCACCCACTCACACACTCACAGACAGACCATGTCATGAAAACCACTTTTTTGGATTCAGGGGACTCTCAAAACGTGAAGATCCATCAAAAACTCTGGACATCGAATTTTTGACATGAACCCAATACTCTCTCTCTCTATATATATATTACCATATATACATAGGTAAGAGAAAGTAAAAATGTAAAAATGATTCGGAATGACGTTCGAAAAGCGCGCCAGAGCTAGCGAAATTGCCCTGTCAGGAGAGAAGAGAGACGGGGCAGGCGTCGCAAGTTGAGGGTCGCAAGAGAGAAGGAATGAGAGAGCAGGCGATATGAAAACTGTATCGGGTAAAGACGCTCTAAAGTGAAAAGCAAGTAATTGACTCGAATGACTGCGCGAGATATCAGGTACAAGTGAGAAAGGAATACGCGTCCTGTTCAGGTTCAATTAAAGTATGCCCGAGTTGTTGATACTCAAATAACAGATACAAAAAGTATATGTTATTTGCTCGGTATTCCTTTCTCACTCGAACCTGATATCTCGCTCGCGCTTGCGCATTTTTTCTCTAAGGCCCCCGTCGTTTCTTTTCTTTACCCGATACAGTTTTCGTATCTCCTGTTCTCTCATTCCTTCTCTCTTGCGACCCTCAACTCGAGACGCCCCGCTCCGCCCCGTCTCTTCCTCCTGACAAGGGCAATTTCGCTAGCTCTGGCGCGCTTTTCAGGCGATATTCCGAATCATTTTTACTTTTTTTACTCTACTTTTCTCACTAGGCCCTATAATAATTTAATACAAATCTAATTATTACTTATACATTATTTCTCTTTTATTCACTTTAAGAAAGAGAGCAGAAATGAAAAAAAATATATTTTTTTTTAATAAATAAGAAGTTATCTGATTTTTTACTTTGAAACTATTTTTTTTTTTTATATATAAAAACATTAATTTAAAAAATAAATATATATGTAACTGTGAATTGAAATACATAATGAATAGAATTAAATTAAATTTCGTTCGCCGGCACAGAAATTTGTTAATTATTTTTCTAATGCAGTACTATAAATTGACATTTTAAATTTGGAGACATGTCAGTTCACTCAGTTTGGAAAACTCTTTAGTAATGAATAATTATGAGTTTGTTCTCAACACAAGAATAAATAGGGTGAAAAACATTTGAAGAAATGTTAGACACGTTGTTATTGACTTGAATTAATGTAAAGTTAGCGTTGCTGGGTGAAATTTGTTTCGGGTACAAAAAAGTATCAGGTAAAAATATCGGGTCAAGAACAAGTACTGTAACAGCTGGTACCTGGTACACTTATTTTGTCTGTCCGGGAGGGTACCTAACTTAAATATAAAATTTAAATTTTGTAGCTCAATTCACTCATGCTTAAAATCGCAACACAAACACAGACCAATTTTTTAAACCCAGGGGACATCAAAACATGTATTTTCATCAAAATTTCGACATCGAATTTTTTGACATGATCGCAATACTTCTCGCTATACATATTACATATATAGGTAAGAGAAATAAGTAAAATGATTCTATTTTTTTTCAAACATGTTTTATTGATTTAAGGTTTCTAAAAGTGATTGACTCAATGAAAAAAAAAAAAAAAAAAAAAAAAAAAAAAAAAAAAAAAAAAAAATTGAAATTGGATTAACTTCAACTGGATAGCAATTTTTATGCAAATTGCGTTATAAGTGATCCTCTACAAATAGAAAATTCCCAAACCCCATGGATGGCATGATCCACTTAATCGGGAATTATGCATAAAAAATATTTTTATTAAATCAAATTAAAAGTTTTATTTAATTTTAAAGAAAAATTTATAAATGAGGTTAAAGATAATTCGGTGGACGTGCTGATTTTTTACTTTCTCTTACCTATGTATATATGTAATATATATATATAGAGAGAAAGTATTGGTTTCATAACAAAAATTCGATGTCGAGATTTTGATGGATCTTCACGTTTTGAGGTCCCCTGAATCCAAAAAAGTAGTTTTCGCGACATGGTCTGTCTGTCTGTCTGTCTGTCTCTCTCTCTCTCTGTGTGTGTGTGTGTGTGTGTGTGTGTGTGTGTGTGTGTGTGTGTGTGTGTGTGTGTGTGTGTGTGTGTGTGTGTGTGTGTGTGTGTGTGTGTGTGTGTGTGTGTGTGTGTATGTGTGTGTGTGTGTGTGTGTGTGTGTGTGTGTGTGTGTGTGTGTGTGTGTGTGTGTGTGTGTGTGTGTGTGTGTGTGTGTGTGTGTGTGTGTGTGTGTGTGTGTGTGTGTGTGTGTTCAATTTTAAGCATGAAGGAATTGAGCTAGGAGGCTGAAATTTTATATTTAAGTTAAACACCCCCCGGGACCGACAAAATAAGCTTTTAATCAAAATCGGCCAAAAAGTACTAGTACTTTACTGATGTACTTTTTCAGTTTTTTTCGATTTTCTCAAAATTCGCTCTAACGATTTTGATTAAAATTCAAAAAATCAATTATTTTTTAGATGCTCTTTCAAATGTATATTCTCGTTTTGCCCTCAAAATTGTTTGAAGCACACTTTACTCTTGTGCTTCATAGGAAAGATAGGAGAAATAAATGGTTGCCATGGTAACCGAATTTAAATCTTTTTCTTTTTATTAGATTAAAAATCAATTATTATTTAAACGCCCATTTTTTTTTTTCGGAGAAAACATATCTCTCTCTCTCACAAAACTATCTTCTCTCTTTCTACGCGTTTTAAATTTTTCTACCTTATCTTCGCATTTGGCCAATGTTAATTTCCTATAGGGATTTGTATGTTAATTTCGATTCAAAAGGGGGTCCCCTTTGGAACTTTTGACGCATTTAAAATTTTTTTTCCAATTCTTATGAAATTTTGTATTTATTTACGATTCTATATTGTGTATAAAATGTCCAAATATGAGATTAAAATTTTGAAAAATAACCATAGTTTATTTCAAGCAATCAACATTTAAAATGCAAGTTTGAAACTAAGGTGCTATCGGTAACTAAATATATCTCGACACAAAAAATCTGGTGTGACCAGCACGGTGCACAACTTTCTCTTACCGAAGGGTAAGAGAAAGTTGTGTGCTGTGCGCCAGTCACACCAGATTTTTTAAAATCAAAATTAAACTAATGGATATAAAAGAGAGTGAGAGTGATATCTGATTTATTAAATATTTATTTAAAAATCTCTTTTCTATTCACTATCTAACGGGGAAAAGAGAATTATTTTCTACCCAGCCCTCTTGACATTCTCAGAGAAATTAAATTTTCCGAAAAATTTATTCTTAATTGAATTTATTTAAAATTTTATATTAAAAAATCTTTTCCATTATTATGCGCTTTTTTCTTTAATATATTTATAATGAAAATGGAGATAAGTGAACATCTCTGTCAGTTACAAGACTGAACTTATTTTACTCTTAGTGTGACCTTTGGAGTAGTGAGTGGGCGGATTAATTTTTTTTTTTAAACCTCCTCTCTTTACTTCAGAATATTATAGAGATGGGATTTCTCAAAGGCTCTTTTTCACCCGAAAATTGTCTTATAAATAAACGAAAATTTATCCGAGAAATTTCTAAATAATCCACAGAGTTTAGGTATGATATTTATTCTATTCCTTCATATATAGGCGGGAATAATGAATTGACTTTTAAATAAATTAATAGTAAACTTCTTGTGCCTGAAGTTCTAGGACGGATAGTTTCCAAAACTTTAATAAATATTTTGTGTGTCAACATTTTCAATATTAACAAATTTTCCTTCAAACTATTTGTGATATTAAAGAGAAGTTGGAGTATAAAGCAGCAGGCACCTTAGTACACATCTAATGAAAAAATCATGCATTCGCAAACTCTAATAAAATTCTGGTGTGACTGTCGCACAGCACACAACTTTCTCTTATCTTCGGTAATCGAAAGTTGTGTTCTGTGCTTGTCACGCCAGATTTTTTTGTGACTACATATATTTAGTTCCCGACAGTAGGGTACAATTGAATTCAAGAAATGTAAATTTATAAGCATGGGAAAATAATTATATTTTGTTACCATGGCAACCATTTCTTTTTCCCATTGAGTTCAAGAGTAAAGTGTGTTTCAAACAATTTCAAGAGCAAAGTGAGAAAATACATTTTAAAAATCATCTAAAAATTAATTGATTTTTGAATTTTAATCAAAATCGTTGGAGCGAATTTACACAAAATCGAAAAAAACTGAAAAACTACATCAGTAAAGTACTAGTACTCTTTGGTCGATTTTGAACAAAAGCTTATTTTCACGCCCTAGGTAGGTGTCTAACTTAAATCTAAAATTTCAACCTCCTAGGTCTTTTCGTTCATGAGATATTTTGTTCACAGACAGACAGACCATGATGACAGTGTATCGAATTTATGACATGAATCCAATACTTTCTCTATATACGAGTATATTTAATATATAGGTAAGAGAAAGTAAAAAGCCAAATGAACTAGGCATTTATAGAGGTAGGACAGACACCATTTCACAAATACCTTTTGAATAAGATTCTTTTTCAATCAGTCATATTTATGTTTTTTCAAAATTTTTATTCATAAAAATGTTTTTTTTTTTGTTATTCAAATATTGAAATTTGAAATTGAAACAAACAGTGTTATCTAAAACAAATACTATTTGATTATTTATAATACGTATTATAGGCTACATTATATAAAGTCAATTTCGATTACGTTTTAATAAGGGTGAACGGGTCATTTGATTTGCTTTCGTTTTGTTTAAGCTTAATAAAATATAGAAGCAAAGAATCAAGATTCAAAGAAAAATATTTTATTCAAATCCGGGAATTTCTTATTCTATAAGTTATATAAAAAATAAATTTAAACGCATCTTGGTAAAAAATTTTAAATCACGCGTGTTACTCTTCTTTTCGACAAATACCATTTATATATTAATACAATAGAATAGAGCAATTGGGTTTGGTGTAGTTGGTAGCGCGCCTGCCTTGTATACCAAGGGTGGCGGGTTCGAAACGAAAAGGCAATCCGATGATTTTATTTCAAATATAAAAGAAATTATTTCAAGATAAGGAATTTTACTGTTCGATTGATGTTCAATGTGAAAAATTATAACAAAATAAATCAATATTTCATTTTTTAGATTTTATTGGTGACTGCATGCATACCGGTTAAGATACAGTTTCGGCTCATTGCCATCATCAGGCCTGCAAAGAACCATTTTTACATTATCAACAACCATTACATCAAAAAGTGAACATACGATAACTAATGAATTAAAAGGATACAAGATCTCCCAGCTCCACAATACATAGAGAAGAATATTCAACAAATGAAAAAAGAAGTACTTACTCAATAGTTTCCCCTATAGATTTAATTGATGAAGTCATTGCGTCCCAAAAAAACAAAAAATCGAGTATAATAATAATAAAAAAACAAACAACCAACTGTATGTGGGATCTATACCCTATATTCCGCAAGTATCTGAAAGCATAAGATCAATACTAAGAAGATGCAATATCAATGTAGCTTTTAAAACTGAAAAGCCGCTACAACAATTACTCAACTACAAAGACAGAACTGAACTAATGGAAAAAACAGGAGTAATCTAAGTAACCATGCAAAACGTGTTCTGAAGTAGGGAAAAAGTCTATTTATATAGGCGAAACTGGGAGAAAACTTAAGACTAGAGTACATGAACATTTTGGCACAGTAACCAAGAAGCTACCTTCCTCTGCACTTTCTGTACATTCCCTTGAAGAAAAACATGAATTTTCTTTAGAGGATACGAAAATCTTGGAAATGTGAAAATGATGTAAATAGAAGAAAAATCTATGATAAATCAATCACAACGGTTATCGTCTAAAGTCTTAAATGGCCTGAGTTGCCGAAAAGACTGTGTGAATGTGTGTGTGAGTGTGAGTGTGAATGAGAAAAAGTTGGAAATTTTTAAAAAAAAAAAAAAAAAAAAAAAAGAAAAATCTATGAATCATGCAAAGGAAAAAAAAAAAAAAAAAAAAAAAAAAAAGCTTTATACATATATACACCGAGGAATCCATCAACTACAGAATAGGAAGAGAAAATGTATCCTTGATGTATTGTAATATAATTTCTGAGATAGAAAAATAATTTTTATAGAGATGAAATTTTTAAAATTGGAACGACAGACAGTTTAGGATGATTATATTTAAATAGTGCGCCAAAAATAATTAAATATTAATGAAGATAGCAATTAAAATTGAATTAAAAAATGAATGTGCAAAATACAAGAAAAATTGAAAAAAAATGTGTACTTTTTAAATATTATATAAAGAATATATAAAAAAAATTTTTAAATGAGAGAGAGAGAAAAAATAACGGATTTCATGAATATGCTCTATGCGTGAGTTGGTAAATAAAAGTCATAACATTTTGTAACTAACTTCACTAATGTTTTTTGTAAAGAAATCTAGCAGTAAATCCATGGGGTTGTAACTCACAGGATTTGACAGCTGAAAAGTTGTTCCACCAGTCCGCCTCTGTCGCTAGCGTCGCGCCTTGACTCCGCCCACCAAAGCCCCTTCCCTTCGTTTGAAAAGCAATATGCATCCCTACATGCATTCCCTGATCACAACCATAGCTGCATAGATCATTTTCCATTCCATGTTCCATACATATTGCACGTGCTTTGTGAACTTGTAGATTCTCAAATTTGTTTTTCTTTTATTAAACATCTTTAAAGATATTTTATTATTATTATTGTTTTTATTAATTTTAATTTATTTTATTTAGAAAAAAAATGGTTTATAAATATTGTATATGCCATGATACAGGAAAGGAAACTAGATTGCATCTTTTTTCTGGTTCGCCAAAGGTGTTTATTAAAGCTTTTGTGGTTTGTATTATTATGGCAGTTTTTAATTATAAACCATATTTGTACAAATTATTTATTAAAAATAATATATACAAATGGGTCTATAATTAAAAACTGTCATAATAATAATAATACAAACCACAAAAGCTTTAATAAACACCTTTGGCGAACCAGAAAAACTTTGCAATCTAGTTTCCTTCCCTGTATCATGGCATATACAATATTTATAAACCATTTTTTTCTAAATAAAATAAATTAAAATTAATAAAAACAATAATAATAATAAAATATCTTTAAAGATGTTTAATAAAAGAAAACAAATTTGAGAATCTACAAGTTCACAAAGCACGTGCAATATGTATAAATTATAAATTTCATTCATGTTATTTGTTAACCAATTTTTTTTAAATCTGTTTGGAAATATTTTTTTGAATATAGCTTTGAATGATAGCAATGTATCTTATAGTTATTTATGCAGATAAATGTGAATTATAATGAGAAAAAAATTAAAATCTCTACTCTGAAATTATATTTTTTTCTTTTTTTTTTTAATACCCTATGCTTCTATATATATTCGACTTTATTAAACAATAATTTTTATTAAAATAAAAAAAAATAAAAAAATATATATATATAAGTTATATTTTGGTATAGAATCATTTGGGAGAGCATATTGGTGGGCGGAGCCAGAGCGGAGCCACGCTTCGAACGCCACCTGGCCGACTGCCGAACAAACGTTTGACATGTTTGACAGGCTTTCCAATCTATATTATCTATGAGTAAATCTTTATATTTTATAGTGTCAATTCATCAATGTTAACTAACAACTATTATTAAAAATTGTTTCTAAATATATGACAAAGCTCTTGTTTAGTGCTAATTTAAGAAAGTCAAAAACTAAACCAACTAAAGTTTTGACAAATTTTCTAAAAACAATCATAGAACTGAGAAGATAAATATTGTTTTTGAAGGAAATGAAGGATTTGAGGTAAAAAATGTTAAAAATAATTTGTTTTCCTTTGTGTAATTTTTTTATATTTTGATTTTTGATGTTGAAAGTAAAAATGTTGTTTAAAAATTTTTTTAAAGTTTTAAATGTCTGTTTTACAAGACTCATAACATTTTGTATGTTCTGAATATGAATTTTATTTCCTAAAATAAATAAAAAATTTGTTAATAATGTAAAAATGGTTCTTTGCAGGCTTGATGATGGCAATGAGCCGAAACTGTCTTAACCGGTATGCAGTCGCCAATAAAATCTAAAAAATGAAATATTGATTTATTTTGTTATAATTTTTCCCATTGAACATCAACCGAACAGTAAAGTAAAATTCCTTATCTTGAAATAATTAATAAAAACTGTTCCCCTTCTAATTAAATTAAAATATAAAAGAAATTATATATAAGTGATTTAAAACTAGATTCCGTCCCTCCCCCTTCCGCCCTCCCTTAATGCCAGAGGTCACTAAAATCGCTGAAATCAGCTCTGCTGAACCTGAACCTCTGACCCATGGACAAAGAGTCGCTTAGGGCTTGTAGACAATTTACATTCGCTGTTATTTAGTTTCAGACTAAATACCCAAGGGCAATGTTCGTGCTTGTTATATACCCTGTTTATATGTAATTCGATTGGACTATTATTCATTTTTCAAACAAGTTATTCTCTTCTTCTTTGGAAATACGCGATTTGACAGGACAAAGGCAGTAGGTGGGGGCGAAGGGGGGCGCTTGCCCCCCCCCCCGCCCTAGGCGCCCCTCAATACGGATATAGGCGCCCTATCTCCGGGTTTTTTTTTTTTTAAATTTCATAATAAATTCATTTTATGTCACAAATCCGGAGAAAAATTTCAAATAAAGCTGGAACTAGATACGAGTACTAAAAAAAAAGGTCGAACGAAAAACGGAGTCCCAGATTAGCTTCGCCCTTCCCCCTCCCCCGCCCTCAAAGGTTAGTTACGCCGTTGGGCATAGGTGAAATAAAAAAAAATTAGGGCTATTATTTTCTATATAATTCCTGTGTCTATTTGGAAAGGGATTGGATCGAAGACATAATTCCTAGCTGAGCTCTAGCAGCAGGTGATTTATCTATTCATCTATTCCAATAACAAGACGGAGTTGAACCGCAGAAAGTTTTCTTTAATGCCCCCGCCGTTTTCTTGGTAATTTAAGAGATGAGATTCGCTTGCCAAATGCGCTTCGACTGGGGGATGAGGAACAGGGAGCTCAGGGAGTTAGGCATTTGTTAACAGGCTGTTTGACACCTCTTGGCAAAAGTCAACCCTTTTGAAAAAAAAAAGTAAAATATGCGTCGAATTCACAAAAAGGAAATTGAAAAATTTTATTGCATTTTGTTTGATAAAAAAAAAAAATTCTAAAATCGCATAAAAGATAATTTATGATTATATTTATTTAATTTTTTGCATAGGGTTATAATATGAAAGGGATGAAAGAAATATGGCTGGTCCAAGTTACTTGCTTGGCATTAGTTGGCTTTCCCCTCCCTTAAAAGGATGCAAAAATTGCAACTTGTAAGGATACTCGCCAAGTAGATTTGTATTCCTTTGCAGGTGGTCATAAAAAATATACCCGGTGTGCCGGTTAATAATGATCAATTTTTTCGAGAGCAGTTTTTTGATTGCAGTGGTTAGTTATCCCCTACTTTTTTCATGTCATTTTTTTGCTGTGACAGTATCTTTCAAAACGCCATTGACTTTACGACTAATAAGTGTGCGCATCATATTTATTTTGAGTTGGAAACACGTCGAGTTACGAGCATTTGCGCCATGCAAAGCTTTTTCTGTTTAATCAAAAAGAAAGTCGCAAGTAAATGCAGATAAATGATCTCCCTATGGCAAAGCTGCTCCAACGATTCCAACTTGTGCTGGTTTAGACTTTAAAAGTGGCGATTTCGACGTCACTGACAAGAGCGCCTAGGACAATCCCGGTCAATGCGGAGCACTACTGTCAACAATTGATTAAATCCATCTGGAAAAATACATATTTTCATTGAAAATAGAAAAAATCTGGTGTCACTGGTTGCACAGCACACAACTTTCTCTTACCTTCGGTAATCGAAAGTTGTGTACTGTGCTTGTCACACCAGATTTTTTGTGTCGACATATATTTAGTTCCCGACATTACGGAACATTTGAATTCAGATGTAAAATTTATAAGTATGGGAAAATATTTATATTTTGTTACCATGGCAACCATTTCTCATATCTTTCCTATGAAGTATAAGAGTAAAGTGGTCTTTAGAAGATTTCAATGGCAAAATGAGAATATACTAAAAGGATATATGGCATCTAAAAAATAATTAATTTTTGAATTTTAAACAAAATCGTTTGATGCGAATTTTGAGAAAATCGAAAAAAACTGAAAAAGTACATCAGTAAAGTACTAGTATCTCTTTGGCTGAATTTATTCAAAAGCTTCGTGTCACGTCCCAGGAGGGTACCGGCCCGGTAAAGAGGATTTTTTCTAAAAGTCTCTATTGTAAATCCCGGTACCCTCAAATCCGCGCATGTTCATTACCAATTGCCACAAGTTCAAGATGCCTTCTAATATAAAGTATAGTTTCCTTGACATGGTCACAAGGCAGGGGCATCACACCGAGGGAGACGAAGAGGTCCCTACAATGTGCGTCCCATGATGCATCCATAAGGAGCCTCACAACTCGTTTCTGCGCCCTAAAGACCCTGATGGCATGCAAAGAGCCACCCAAAACATAATCCCAGACCATGTCGCGACAACCACTTTTTTGGATTCAGGGGACAGAGAACATACAGGCCTATAGGTAAGAGAAAGTAAAACTAAATCGTATACCCTAATTTTATGACCTCCCGCAAAGTCACAAATCCCTAGAGATTTTTAAGATTCTAAATCCTGTTGTTAATGACCACAACAAATTCCTACTCTCATACAGCTCGTGTTAACATTTAACAAAAAGGTCACTGAATGAGTCCTTGGAATTATTGGATTCCACCAATTCAAAAGAATTGTTGTAAATTTGGGGGATAATTAAAAATCAATAATAATCAATTCCCTGTCGATTTATATGTATTTGATGTTAATTCGTTTACTGATAGAATAAGTGATATGAATTTCAATTTCCCTTCTATTATCCCTTTCCTGTTTATTTATTAGACGAATTAGAAATCTAGGTCATCTTTTTCGAATTTTGTATACAGTATATTTTGTGTATATATAATAATAATAAAATAAAAACAAACAGAATAACAATTTAAAAGAGGGAACATATTTTATATTTTGATGCATTCCCACTTTTGGGGTGTGTGTGTGTGTGTTCAACAACACTTATGTCGGTAATCAGGATGGACTGAATGTCTGCAGAGGATCCATCCAAATGGTCCTCGCCATCCATGCTGGGGCCCATCCATCGCCTACGCCCCTTATCTCGCTTGATATTATGCACTTTACTTCTCCTATTCGGGGGTATAAATCCTCGTGCTTTTTTTCGCGTTTTACGGCAGGAAAAAAGACAGACGACCCAACAAACTGATAAGAGAAAGAGAGAAAATGTATGTGTGAGAGAGAGAGAAGAGCAGGAGGAGGAGGCGGAGAAATAAACTCGCCAAATAACACAAACAAGTGTTTTGTTTGCGATCTAATTAAAAGTGGTGGGGGTTTATAAAAATAAAAAGAAGATTAAAAGTTATTATGCATATCAATGAAAATGTATGTATCATTTATATTTAAAAAAATAAAAGGAATCTAATCTTTTTCTCTGATGCGGTGTAGGAAAAATTTATTTTAAGAACAATAACTTGAGTGGATAAAAGTAGGCAGGAGTAGCCAAATAGCTACATTATTTCGCTCTATATATTCATCACAGCCATAGGCGTAGCCAGAATTCTTGAATGGGGGAGGGGTTCAAGAGGATCCGCCCTTCTCCTTCGGTAATCGAAAGTTGTGTTCTGTGCTTGTCACACCAGATTTTTTGTGTCGACATGTATTTAGTTCCCGACAGTACGGTACATTCGATTTTCAAGATATACAATTTTTTTTTTACAAAAAAAACATTCACACTTTTTTCTCATTCACACTCACACTCACACACACATTCACACAGTCTTTTCGGCATCTTAGGCCATATAAGACTTTGACGATAACCGTTGTAATTAATAAATCAATTTGGGGTTCAGGCATTTCTATTTAAGCCATCTGGTATCCAAATGGCTTAAATAAAATCATCGGACTGCCTGGGTCCGAACCCGCGACGTTTGGTATAGGAGGTAGGCACCTACTACGCCACACCTGGGGGCAAGATATACAATTTATAAGTATGGTAAATTATTTATATTTTGTTGCCATGGCAACCATTTCTCCTATCTTTTCTACGGAGTACAAGAGTAAAGTGGTCTTCAGGAGATTTCAGTGACCAAATGAGAATATACATTTTATTGAGAATCTAAAAAATAATTGATTTTTGCATCAAAATCTCGACATCGAATTGTTGACATGAATCCAATACTTTCTCTCTCTATATATATTAACATATATATAGAGGTAAGAGAAAGTAAAAAAAGGTAAAATGATATGAATTTTTTATACGAAATACAAGTTTCGGTTTCGGCCGAAACTAAGATTGAGGCCGAATATTCGGTTTCGGCTGAAAATCTTGTTTCGGTTGGACCCTAATGAAATCTCGATATGAGAGAAATTTATGAAAAAGGAAGAGGAGCAGGAGCAGCCAAAAAATGAAGGGTCTGATTTCCAAATTACCGAGACGTTTCGGGAAATCTTTATTCTTTCATTATCAGTTTTCTAATGATAATGTGCCGATATGACAACTCCGGGACATACATAATTTGAAAAACTGATGATGGGAGTATAAATATTTCCCGTTTACGTTTCGTAATTGTTGGAAATCAGAGACCTTATTGTTTGGCTGCTCCTGCTCCTCTTCCTTTTGCATAAATTTCTCTCATATCGAGATTTCATACAAATTGTAAATTATTCAATTACATATTTCTTATCCAGGCACATTTATTTATACTAACAAGTAAGTATTAATCAAATGATTCAAAAAAATTTTGGCTAAATCCTATATGACGGTAAGTAAATTTTTATTAAAATTAGGAAGTTTTCAGGGAGAATTCACCCTCCCTTCCCTTTATTATTCTAAAAGAGGTGGCGGTAAGCCAATTTGATCGAGATATATGCCAAAATAAGGAAAATTTTGAAGAAATACAAGGACCACATTAACCATTAAAAATATATATTTTTACTTACTTTTTTGGGTTTTTTCTTTCTCCATTGTAATTTAGATGACAAAAACCTTGCGTCTGACCTATTCTGATTGAGATAAGTAAAGAAATTTATTAAATAGAGTTGAAAATATAAAAAATAATTTTATCGAAAATTGTTTATTTTTTTAATATTGAACGATAAAGGAGCTAACTTCATGTTGTATTAAAAGTTAAAGTATTCACTGACTTTTTTTTTAGTAAAAAGGCTCGAGTTTGCTACACTTATTAAGAACATCTTTGGGTCCGCGGGCCACCGATGGAGACCCGTGTCTTTTGGTTCTTATATTTAAATTTAAATAAAAAATATCCATCCAGAATATATTAAAGAAGTTGCAGGGATCCCTTTGTCCGAGAGCCGCCGGAGGCGGCCTGAGACCTTCGGTTTTAAGTTCGGTTATTTTATTTTTAGAAAAAAATTCGAAAACAAATAGGGGAATTCTCGGCTTCGGTTCGGTTCGGTTTGGTTCGGCTGGGCTCGTTCGGTTCAAAACCATCCAGTTAGAAGCGATTCGGTAGTTTTTAAAAATAAATTTTCGGGCCCGAAGGGTCCGAAAATTTATTTTTAAGGGCTACCGAATAGCTTCTAACTGGATGGTTTCGAACCGAACTGAGACGAGCCGAACCGATCCGAAAACCGAACCGAAGTCGACACTAGTGACAAAACAACTTCAGGGGACACGACCTAATTGTTTCGGTCCTTCGGTTGCAGTTCGGTTTCCTTCGATTAAAGAAAATTTAAAAAAACTAGGGAATTCTCGGCCTTAGTGACAAAACAAATAGCATGCCTAAATGAAAAAAAAACGAAAGATTCATGAATGTTGAGCTAATGTCAAAAGTGGTCAAAAGTGTAAACTAGTCAGCCAGTGCGAAGGCTTGCCACTTTATTCTGAAGATTAACCGAAAAAAATTATTCTTTGTTTTTTTTTTTTCAATTATCATCTGAAGTTAGCCCCTTTATCATTGTTTATTAAAAAAAAAAATAAACAATTTTCGATAAAATTATTTTTTATATTTTCAACTCTATTTAATAAATTTCTTTACTTATCTCAATCAGAATAGGTCAGACGCAAGGTTTTTTGTCATCTAAATTACAATGGAGAAAGAAAAAACCCAAAAAAGTAAGTAAAAATATATATTTTTAATGGTTAATGTGGTCCTTGTATTTCTTCAAAATTTTCCTTATTTTGGCATATATCTCGATCAAATTGGCTTACCGCCACCTCTTTAGAATAATAAAGGGAAGGGAGGGTGAATTTTCCCTGAAAACTTCCTAATTTTAATAAAAATTTACTTACCGTCATATAGGATCACGCCAAAATTTTTACTTGGGATCCTAACTCACACCTTTTGGTTTTTAAGGTTTTCAATATTGGCATGGTCACGCTATTTAACCTCTAGGGGGGATCTGTGAGTTTGTATCCCAATTTATTTGATTCGCTTGGATACCATTTGATGTAAATAAATGTGCTTGTATCAGAGTATCGTTAATAAATACATAATAGAATCTTTTATGAGTCTAAACGCCCTAAAGACTATAAAAAAAGATGCAGAAATTATATTTCCCATTTAGAGGAAAGTCCCTCCCAAAGCAAAGAAAACTACCATAAGAGTGGTTAAAACAAAATTATTTTTTTTTTTTATTTCTATTTTAGCAAATATTAGAAAAGAAAGTTTTTCTAATTACATTAGGTACTAGGGGTATAATACTATTTGTATAATAATGAGGCGAATTTTTATTTTCCTCCAGTCTTTTCCTTAATTCTTTAATCTCTTTCTTAATTTCATTTCAAGTCTCATTAGTATTCAATGGAAATGGATTCTTCACTAAAAAGAAAGAGGGAACGAATGCTTAAAAATTAAATAGGTTCAACTATTTGAGTATGCTTTTCTACTTCTTTAACTTGAAGAGAAATTTCCCTTTTTTATTTTTATAATACAGGGGTTATCAGCGTTTCTGCCAAGCGGTAGAGGTAGAGCTGTTGCTTCATGATTAAAGAATCATTGGTTCGAGCAATGGAAATATAGGCCTACTGTAAATAGATGATCTTGTAGTATCACAGAATTATTTTGTGTATAAATGTACAACATTTGAGCAGTTTATTTTGAAAGCGGCCTATGTCCATTTGTCAATTATTTTCGGCTGCCCGCGGTTACATCTACAACTTAAAGTTATCTATCAATAAAGCATTTGAGATTATTATATTAGGCCCTACAGTATATACCGAGTAAATAAGATAATTCTGGACACAAGTTTTCAGAATTGGTTCTATAATTATTTTAAAAGTGGCCTAAGTCCATTTATATTTAAATTAATATATTGATAATGTTCGAAGGCAGTAATGAAGGTAATTTTAATTATTTAGTATTTAACCTCAGTTTTTGGACAATTGCATTAGTTGAATAATTAGTTAATTAATGCAGTTGAAATTTACGCAATATAGGGGAGAGGGCGGGACATTGGGACACGAGGCACATTGGGACATTCGAATTTTAGCGCTACTAAATGTAAAGTTAGATTTTACTCTTTGACCATTAGGGTGCATTAAGTGCCCATTTTATTATAGAAAAATTTTAACAGCGTCAAGCTACGCCATAGCTAGTTACACGTTGCTACATCATATTTGTCCTGCGTTGTAAAAAAATCGGAAATCGTTTGAGGTCGATTATTTTTCATATGAACGTTTGAATTAAGACAGTTGAAATATTAGAGATAAGTAGACTTGTTTATTCTTACTATTTCGGTACATGCAGATGTAATTGTTTATTTTGGCTATTTGTATAGCCTCATTTTGTTTATAAACATGATTGAGGTAGATTGGGACATCTAGCGAGAGGCACATGTGGACACTAATAAATAAGAAATTATATATAATATTTAAGATATTATATTGTGGACAGGGCCGCAGACAGACTTGACGGGCCCCGGGGCTACTTACCAAAATATACCAAACTAATGTGGTACTTTTATTTGAAACCTCTCGCGTATTAATCTAATTTCAAAAGACTTTCCGATGAGCTAGAGGTGGGAAATTTAATATTTAAGGGTCATTTTTGATGACGCTAATCATCAGTTGGGTTTTACCAAAATATACCAAACTAATGTGGTACTTTATTTGATGCCTCACGCTTTCTTAATACTCTATAATAATAACAGGAAAAAAAGACTAAAAAGATTAAAATAAAAATATAATAAAAAAAAAACTTTAAAAAAAAAATGCTTTTATTTAAATCGAACTAAAAAGAGATAAATAATTTAATTGTTCTTGTTAAAATTGTTGAATATTTATAACTTAAAATAAAAGCGTGGGGCGCTCATTAATAGCTTAAGGAATTGTCTATAGCCTCGGAATAACCTCGAAGCGCCCCACGCTTTTATTTTAAGTTATAAATATTCAACAATTTTAACAAGAACAATTGAATTAAATTATTTATCTCTTTTTAGTTCGATTTAAATAAAAGCATTTTTTTAAAAACGTTTTTTTTTTATTACCGTATATTTTTATTAGCTATCCTGAGTCGTGAAAAAGATTGATTTGAGATTAAAAGGCCCGGGCCCCTGAGGAAAAAAAAATTCCTGAAAATGATTTTTTTTAATTGAAATTTTAACCATGAAAATTATTTTTTTATTAGAATTTTAAGGTGGGAACGCAATGTGCCCGGGCCCGGGGATATAGCCCCCCCCCTTGCCTCCCCTGTCTGCAGTCCTGATTGTGGAATATATCCGACCTGATATATTGATTGATATTGTAATCTTACTAATTGATTTTAATTTGTATTTTTTTTTTTCTCTTTTTTTTATTTGTTTTTTATTTATAATTATTATATTATCTAAAAAAAATTTCTCCACTTTAAGTTTCTTGGAGAAGGGACGGGGGGTTCATAAAACTTTTGCCCACCCCCCCCAAGCAGAAATCCTGGCTACGCTACTGATATCTACGGTAACAAAATTGTTTAAAATAATAAAACTGCATTATTATTTACACTTTAGATTAAAATTAGGCATACAATGAAAATGAAAAGGGGGCGATAGGTGTTAGTCAGCTTCCAGAAAGAGTTGGGGAACCACTGTGTTAGATTGTGCCACCTTTATTCACCAAATTATTTTTTTAGAACAAAACAAATTGTTTTTGTCCACATCTGCCTCTTCACTGTCCAAATCTACCTCACTCACCCAAGAGGCACATTGGGACAATTTGGATTTTTTGGAAAATTGCAAAAATCTAATTCATCTATTGGTGAATAAGCGCTAAGCCTATGGCAATAGATAGTGCATTTATCAGTGTCAACAACATAACATTATATGATCAATAATATTGAAAGACAAACTATACACAGCTAATTTTATTTGTACTGTCCCAATGTCCCGCCCTCTCCCCTACATATAGTACTTACAATTAAATATAAAACTTAAAATTTATATGAGGATGTGGCATAAGGGCAGCCAAGGCGAAAAATAAAATAATTTTTATTGTATGCCACATCCTCATATCCAGCCATCAAGAAACAACAACTTAAAATTTATTATTGAATTTGAGAAATTTTATAACGAATCTGATTGTTAATTTTGAAAGTGGCCTAAATCCGTTCTTGGTAAGAAAATGAATATTATTCACTTAATAATTTGCCATTATTTTAATAGTAACTATAAATTTAACATCTTTAGATCAGGGGCGTAGAACCTTGCCCTTATGGGACCCTGTAACAAAATTTGTTGGGGGCCCTTCTTTCTAAATTTTTTTTTGGCGAAACCACGTTTATTTTTTTCCTCGGAAATTTAGCATACGATCTTAGAGTTTGAGTGAAATTTTAGATAACAATTTACTAATTTTTGCTTACACGGATTCGGAGCCCCTGTGACTGGGGGGGGGGGGCGTATCTTTGATACGGCTGATAAGGCGGTAGCTACGCCCCTGCTTTAGATGCACTTAAGCAGTATGACTCATTAGTATCCTGCGCGTATATTTTTAATTGCATTGAAAAACAAACCCTTAAATACCTCAAATATAAATGGACTTAGGCCATTTTCAAAATAAACGGTTCATTTAATGTCTTATTTAACGATTTGGCGAATTCGTCAAGTTACATTTTTTCATTATACGTATATTTTTGTTAGTTATAATGTATATTTCATAGATTTATTAAATTTTCTTAGTTTAAATGATCTATGAATAAGTAAGCGAAAGTATTGAGAGATAAGTTTCTAAGTCTTTGATTTGCGTGATTTATAAAAAAGAAAAAAATTGCCTTTTCATCTTTTAGGTCTACGTGCTTCTCCGGAAGATGACATTCTCATTAGAATTTGAAATAGAATCCACCCCCCCCCCCCCCTCCTCGACCTTCCATCTTTCCTTTAACTCCTCACCCTCTAAGCACTCACTCTAGGAAATACCCAGAACAATTTATTTTTACGGCTAATCTCTCCATTGAGATTTGTTCCAAAAAAGGATGATCTGAAATCGGAATTTCTGTGAGAGGAGAAAAAATATAATGGAAAAATTTGATAGAAAAAAAAAAAAATTAAACAAGCATATAAACACAAAAAATCATGTGGGGTGGAATCAAATATAAGAAGTGGAGAGAGAGAGAGAGAACAGAATTGAGTGGCAGCTAAAAATGGAAAAATAAAAATCATTTTGCTCCCTTCAAGATTAGAATGTCTGTCTCTCGAAACGTCGTCAAAATAACAATTTTATTTTTTCACCTTTGCCTCCCAGATCATTCTACTCTCCCTCTCTTTGTAACAAGAGCGGAACCAGAGGAGGGGTGGGGGTTAATTTGGTGGGACTGGCCGCACAGCACATGACTTCTCTTACTTTCAGTAATTTAAAGGTGCATTCTGGTATACCAGAATAAATATACAAATCAAATTTTTAAGATATATTTTATTTGGCTGGATATTGTGTATATTATTGATGCTAAGTAGGGCAGCCAACATGAGAAATAAAACACTATTTTATTTCAAATTGTTCGTCAGATCGAGAGATTTGCTTTAACATCATCTTGTATTTTAACAAAGCATACTTGCTATATAGAATTATACATTGTAATCTAAATGTTTAAAATATCACATCAAATGACACCTTATTGTTATAATTGAAATTGAAGCAATACTTTCTCTCTCTATATATTTCATATATAGGGTAAGAGAAAGTAAAAAATTAAATATATTAATATATCAGCATTTTTAAATAAAACTTTGTCTTTGAGAGGGCCGGACCACTCGGAGCTAAGGTAAAAAAGGAAAAGGTTGGATTCAAAAAAAAAAAAAAAAAAATCATTGTGTGCGTTTATGAAACCACGATGCAAGTGAAACTTTTTTTCGAATCGTAGGCGTTTAACTGAAAATTTTCAGAAAATTATTCAATTAAGGTTATTAGAATCGCGTTTTTATTCTTAACTTAATAATTGGAAAATGGGAAATCAATAGACGCATGTTAAAAACTGAGAACAATATTTATTCAGTAATTGAAGATTTGATCATTTTAAATTATTTTAGGAATTATATTTTATCAATTTAAAAATTGAATAATTAAATTTCACAATTATTTTTTTATAATTCGTCATATATATTAATTTTCAACTTTCCTATTTTTGTCGCCACGACTTGTGACGCCATGGCTTGTAGCGTCACGGCCTTTGACGTCACAGCTTGCTTCGCGACATGCTGATAGAAGAGCGAAAAAAAATTTGAGGCTATCAAATAAAAGTTCCACTTTAAAAAGTAACATATAATGAAAATTTTTTCTTTCTTGAACAAAAAACAGATTCCATGTTGAACAGCCACTGCCCAAAATATGAAAAAGCAAAAAAGAAAATAACCTCAATTAAAAAAGAAGAATAAACAGAATATAAAAGAAGCCACACCCAAGCAGCATTTTCCGTAAGAATTACTAGCATAAAGTTTTTTTTACTTTTGGAAAGGAAAATGTAGTTAATTAAACTTATTTATGGAACTTTTTAGTAATAATTCCCTTTAAAGTAAATAGCACAGGAAAAATAACGTTATTTTTACTACCAAATTAAACTTCAAAGTTGTCTACCTAATGGTAATATTCATAGGGTAATATTTGGTGAAATTTACTCAAAGAATTTACTTATAAGTTTTTTTACTCAAAAGTAAAAATGTTAGTAGCGGTACCGTGGCAAATATTACTTTAAAATAAAAATTACTTTGAAGTAATAAAATCAAGTAGCAGCCACCACTTTGTTACGGTAAAAGTGATAAAATTTCGACGTAATTTCTGAAGTTATTTTCCCATAAAAAAAACCCTTTAATATAACCTATAAGTAAGTCTAACCTAAAATAACTTATAAAAATAACTAAAAAGGTAATATTTGTCACTGTAGAGTAAAAATGTCTCTTCAGTATTATTTTTAAGGAATTCTTACTATAAAAATAGTCAAAATGACTTAAAAGTGAAAAATAATACTTTAAAGTAATATTCAAATAAAGATGTCGTATTGTATAATGGTTAAATAATAATAACCTGCCAATTAATGAAATAAACAATAATTTATGATAAATAAAGACCATTACTTACAAACTTATGTAAATTTGTACCTACCAAAATAATTAAACATGATTATTAGCCGTTTTTTTGAAAATGTTGGTTTTATTTATTTTGACATTTATAAAAAAAATATTCGTAAAACTACATATTTGTTAGGGCGCACAATTTTATTCGAAGTATAATCATTATATTTATCAAAAAAATTTCGAGCGTTTGTATTTTCTTCCAATCCATGTCCTCTTTCGCCTGTGAATAAAATTTAACATTTTTCGGCCATCTTCTTTTACCATTAAAATAGACATATTTCTTGATAAACTTGCATGATGCCATTTCTTTAAAATAATTTCCGAATATAAACGAATGGAAAGCCGAGGTTCAACTATCGATTAATTGGGAAAAATTACCAAACCTTCACGTAACCATTATGTACCTATTACGAATCTGTAACGTGATTATTACCGTTCCAGCTAAAGTTTTTGTGTAGTAAAAAAGACCACAATCCTATTCCCCACTTTGGGAATTATCCGGTATTCATACCGAAATAAATACGTTGCGCTCTCTGGTAAAAATTACTTTAAAGTTAACTTCAAGGTAACAGTGTAGTCATTTAAACTTTAAATGCTGCTTGGGCAGTATCTTGTCTGCTCGCACAGCACACTCTTGTGTTCTGTGCTTGCCACAGCAGATTTTGACGTGACAACGTCTTACAAATCATGTTAGAGGGTCATGCAAGAAAAAGTTTATCGGCTTGAATAACTCCTCTGTCTTAAGAGGTATAATTATGGGGAATATACGGTTAGAAAGAATGAGTTTCCAGCTAAAGATTTCACCATTTATTTTTTTCCTATCATGTTATTTTACCGCGCTGCGGTAAATTCTAATTTGAGATTTTAAACCCCTGTAGATTCCAAACGACTAATCCGATCAGACTAAATGGGATGTCATTTGGTGCGGAAAGAAAACCTCTAAGAGAATAAATAAAAAAATCCCGAGTAATTAACTCAAAAATTTGTTTTTTTCTCGAAAAACCTCATTTTTAGGCAAAAAAATATCGAAAAATAGCCCTACTTGTGCAACGCATAGCGACTTGACCATAAAAGCTACATTAAATCTAAATATAGTTTTAGAAAGAGTGGTTCAATACCCCGGGGTGTTTTTTACTTTTTTTTGATATGACGTCATTTTACCGCATGAGAGCACTCGGCGGGATTTCGTTTTTCGAAATTTTAAACCCCTGTAGATTTCGAACGGCTAATCAGATCAGACTAAATGAGATGTCATTTAGTGCAGAAAGATAACCTCTAATAGAATAAATAAAAAATCCCGAGTACTTAACTCCAAAATTATTTTTTTCTCGAAAAACCTCATTTTTTAAGCATAAGTCGCCCTTAATGGATAAAAAAAGCCACACCTGTCATATATTGTTTCAATGAAAATGTTTGAACATGTTTATTTATGAAAAAAACTACTAGTAAAAAAAAAAAAAAAACAATACTTTCTCTCTTTATATTTCAATATAGGTAAGAGAAAAAAAATTTTTTTGAAGTCAAGCAAAAGACGTTGTCACGTTAAAAAGCCACCGGCTGTGAAGAAGACACAGCCAACACCTATTTAAGAAATATTATTTCTTCTCTCTATCGATTCGTGATTATAAAACTTTCCCCCCATACGAAAAAAAATAGTATTGATTTATTTATATATAAACTATTAATTTTTTTTTCGCAGAAATATTTATTTTTGATTCGATCAACGTGTTGTTTAAACTTTGTATAATGATATTAAAATTGATTTGATTTTTTTTTTATTCCATAACCTCCCCAAATGGGCAAACATTTTCCCATATTGAAAAGTTTTAATGAGAATTCAAGTGTTTAAAATTAAAAAAAAAAAAAAAAAGAGACAAAGCGATTAAATAAGTAATTCATCCTTGAAAACAAAAACAAAAAAGTTTTTATAAAATAAATAGTCTTTTTTTTTTTTATTAAATTTGTTTAAAATCAATTAACAAAGGCTTTGATATTTTTGTTATTTTCGAATTACTATTCATTATTCTCCCCCCCCACCCACATCGCTTTTTGTAAACATTTTAGTGACAATGGATTGAAATACATTGAATACAAAATTGTCGTTATGTGTAAAATTATAAAGCTTTAAAATTAATTTTTTAGCTTCAATTTTTGAATAAGTGGATTATATTATTTTTTTTTTTTAATTAAAAAAAAAAAATATCTTTAAGCGACTTTAAAAATAATCCTTCATACTAAATTTGAAGATACAATGTGACTTGAAACTTTTCAAGAATCATTTGGAAAATTTTTAAGAACTATCGGCAAAATTCAAATTTTTGGAACGAAGTTCTTTTATGCGGTTTACAGTAGGGTGAATTGGCAGGAAACGTCACGTAACAAAAGAGCGTTACATCGCCCGAGCGCCGGCGGAGGAAGGCGAGGCCAATGCTACCCACCAGCTCTAGAGAATTCTCTTTCTCTCTATCGCTTGTTATATTACTTAAAAAAGAAAAGATTTATTTATTTTTAAAACAAGCGGAGGAATTGCGGTGACAATTGGCAAATGAATCAGTTAATAACAAACTTTTTTGCCCCCGGGCTTAGCGTAGTTGCTAGCGCGTCTGCCTTGTATACCAAGGGTCGGGGGTTCGGATCCCAGGCAGTCCGATGATTTTATTTGGATACCAAATGGCATAAATAAGAATGCCTGGACCCCCAATAGATATATTTACAAATAACGAGTATCGTTTAAAGTCTTAAATGGCCTAAGTTGCCGAAAAGACTGCGTGAATGTGAGAGCGAATGAGAAAAACGTGTGTTTAAAAAAAAAAGCCGGGGGACACGGAGTAGAGCAACAGTCACCACAATCGTTGCTGTTGAGCAATGCCAAGCGCGGCAAAATCTGAGATTGGTGACCCCCAGAAATCAGCTTGTAGAACGTCCCCTGGAAGCCTTCGGTGTTATAAATGTTTTATAATATGTATATGTAAAATTAAATCCCTAATGGCCTCTGCAGCCGAAAAAGGAAAAAAAAACAATTTTTCAACAACTGAAGTTGGCTCAATAAATTTGGCCGAAACGTCTTGTTAAAACAAGGTTAATTTATTCAATGCAAGCTTCCTTTCTGGTTGCTTTCCTCCGCATCTCTCCTTATAATTTTGATTTCATTTTTTAAAATGTATTTTTCTGTGATTTTTTTTTTTAATTTTGTAAAATCCGTTTTTCAAATAGATTCGGATCTACTTCTGCTACTTCATCATAAGTTGTCATTTTCCACTATCCAATCAGATTTTTTCTTTTTTTAGGGAGGTAAGGGGTGTAAGACAAAAGGGACTAAAGAAAGTTTCGTGTTGTATCGGTTTTAGAGATGGTTTTATTTTAAATTGGTCTTTATTATAAATTTAAATGTGGTATTAATTTTGTCAATTTTAAATTCACTCCTGGTCATAGGGAGATCCCGCCCCCCCCCCCCCCCCTAGAAGACTCCCCATCCCAGTAAAAATGGAGGGCAATATGGGGCCATCCAGGCCCCCCTGGAGGATGTCTGGTCCCATGCCCCCCCCCCCCCGAGCCAAAGTGCCTAGTTACGCCCATGCTCCTAGTTCCAAGCCAACTAATTTTAGTCGTCATATCAACATTTTCTTCGCCATTTTAATATTCCGAAGTCTCTAAAAATTAAAATTCTTTTTTTTTAACTGACTTCAATTCTAAAGAAGAAAATAAAAAAGAACTCAAGTCTCGATTGTATTAAAATGTGAGTTGTTCGTTTGGTTGGTACTTAAGAGACTTTTAGTAAAGATAATAAAATTTCTCATTTATAGAGCCTCCCTCCTAGAAGGAAGGGGCTTAATTAACATTTATAATTGATCACAGCCGAAGCTCAGATAAATAAAAGATTAATTCTTCTTTTGATCTTTTGAAACAAATTTTGTTATTTATGCATTTTTGACTCCTATTTCTATCTCTTTCTTATTCTCACTTCTAAACACACACACATACTCAGACTACGCTGCTTTATTGCTTTTTACTTTTGGAATTTCATTTTCAAAGAACATTTAATTTCCATCCCTTAGAAATTTCGGCAATAAACTTATTCCAACCAGTGTCGTAGTCAAAGGGGTAGAGTAAAAAAAATATTATAGCGCGGAGAAGTAAATAAAAGAATTTATTTTCTGTCGCGCAGGAGGTGGAACCTGATGCAAGTGTAGAACCGAATAGGCTGGAGATCCTGGGTTCCGAAAGCTAGAGGACGTTGAGGTTAGGTTAAACTTAAAACCGCCTTTAACAGGGGTCTCGGCATTTTAATGTAAATAGGGATCGTGCGGGAAACATAGAGGCAGCACTATAGCCTAAGTAAGCGCTGTCTAGTGTTCTTTTGACAAACTTTGTGGAATGTAAACATTCATTGCAAACAACATAAAATATTTTAAAAAATGGAAAAAATAATAAAATACTGATTTCAACTAGTTGTCAGTAATATTATACGCGGCCACAATGATGAAAAAGAGAAAAAAAATATTCAACTCAAATCATGTCTATGCCGTAGTTGAAAAAACAAATTCTTTTGAAAGTGTCATAAGCGTCAAAGTCACATTTAAATCCAAATCATTCGTTTTATATTCAAGTTCTCATCAATATGAGGAAATAATGAATTTGGAACTTTAGATAAAATTTTAAAGTTCTTAATTCGTTCAATATGTATCCTTACAGAAGCAATGTTGCAGGTTATGTTTCATCTACTTCTTCTGGGGTGAATTGGTCTTTGTGACCAAAAAGAGGATTTATTAGTACTTATTAGTTTATTATTTATTAGTACTAGCAGCTTTTAGTAATTCACGAATTTTTAATAGCCGGATACCTCACAAGGATTGTATATTTTTTAAAAATATTTTTGCTTCCAGGAAAAATCGAGGGAACGTATAAGACGGATGTTCCGATTTTTCGTTGTTTATAAAATGAGTATTTACTACAAATTCTCGAATTTTGATTTGGTACCCAGTCTTTTGGATTTTCTCTGAAATGGAAAAAAGTTTTAAGGTTAAGCTTTTATTATGAAATAAATGTCATAAATATTAAGAACCTGGTTAACAAAATGAGTTATTTACATGCGTCGAGTTTAATCTCAAAATTCATTTTAATTATGTAATATATTTTTAATTAATTTTGGACTTAGATATAATTTTTTACTGTTTTTATCCACTGTTTACGTTTTGCTATTTCATGTAGCTATCTGGAAATTTATAAAATTTCACTTTCACATCCATTCCAGGTTTCTGAAGTGATGTATTATTACAGCCACGGATACAGCGATTTTTTCTTAAAGTCGACAAACTTCAAATAATCTCAATATATTTAATTAATAATTATTCAAAAATAAATCACATGTTAAATATTTAACAAATCCCCCGACTAATTAAGATGATTGCCATTAGTTGGCGCAAAGGTCTAGACGCACGGTCCCTATAGGGATTTAATCTAGATTTTAGGTCTAAAATACGTTTATGAATTAGGATTTTGCTAAAATGCTTTTTAAATCATCTTAAAACGCTTAAACGCTGTTTAAGATTTGATGAATTAGGGGGCTAGTGACTCTAACTGATATAAAAAAAAATTTTGTGTTTTTACAATTTTTTTTCGTGGCCCCCCTGCAAAATCTTTCTACTACACGATGCGGGGAAACGATATGGTAAAATATAAAATTTTAAATTGATCAGATTATTATATATATAACATTGTTTTCATTGTAATCTATATATATATATATGTGGGATCTTGATTAAGGAGTTTCGGGAAAATAGAAAAAACACTGAGTCTTCTTGAAACAAATATAATGAGATTTAATTAAAGTAAATAAAAACTGAATATAAAACAATACTGGTTGAATTATTTAAATGAGAACAGAACAATCGTAAATAAACAAAATAATAACGTGGATGAGATCGTGAAAACGTAGATAATCGTAGAAAAATCGTAAGAGCGTTGAGCAAAACGTGGATATGGCGTGGAATCGTATTCGTGTGTCTGTGTGGCGTCGTCTTCAACCGTCGTAGTATGCGTGCCGTGGTGCATGCCGGGAGATGACAGCCGTAGGGCTACCAACTTTGGTATTTTGAAAACCCTACAACTCGGCCCATCCTGATGTGACCTCGTCCTCGTGGTCGCTGACGTCGCTGGAGCCAGGAACCCAGGGTTTCATGTAGTCAGCTGCCGTGGAGGTGTACTTTGGACCCTCGCCGTTTCCAACTCGTTCCACGTCGTAACGATCGCAGCCTTTGACGGCGGTGACCTTATATGGACCTAAAAACTTAATTTTCAATTTACAAAGATTAGCAAATTGCGTTCTTTTAATCGCCACCAAATCTCCTAATTGGTATTTATTGGGAGATTTTCTTCTTTTGTTGAATTGTCGTTTATTTTCTTCTTGTATCTTTAGAATATTTTCTTTGGCATTTCTTCTCAAATTTTCTCTTTCTTCGTTAAAATTCTTGTAATATTCTTCTTGAATTATTTTTTCTAGTTCTTGATCATTCTTTCTTCTTATTTGCGTTCCGAACAGTAGTTCTGAGGGACTTGTGTTTATACTTCTTTGATAGGTTCGGTTCAAAGACATTTGGACGGCGTCAACGTGTTTGTACCATTTCGCTTCATCATCATTCATCGTTAATTTTGTTAAGACAGGTATTATTATTCGGTTCACTCGCTCGACCTGACCGTTGGAGCGCGGTACGCCGGTAGTGGTATGAATAAGATCAATATTTTCATGACGGCAATATTCGTGAAATATGGTTGAGGTAAACGCTGTACCACGGTCAGTAATAATTCTTTTTGGATTGCCAAAAATGTTTTTTTGGTTTTCCAATTTTGCGATGACTTCTTGAGTTGTTAGTGTTTTGACGGGATATAGCCAAACGAATTTGGTAAACCCATCGACGACAACGAAGAGATACTTGTATCCCTTGTTCGTAGATGTCAGTGGACCAAGATGATCGATGTGGTAGGTACTTAAAGGCAATTCATCTTTGCTTATAGGATTTAAGAATCCTTCCATTTTTCCTGTCTTTCTTTCAGATAAAATACATGGTATGCAGTTTTTAATGCAATCGTTTATTTTTCGTGTTAGATCCGGAATCCAAAACTCTCGGAGAACCAGATCGGACGTTTTCTTCGCACCGAAATGACCGTTTTCTTCGTGTAGTTTCTTAATGATGCTTGATTGCATTTTACTGGGAACTACCAATAGCTCCCTTCCTTCGTGAGACTTGTAGATTAAATTGTTTTTTAAAAAATATTCTTTGTGTTGGTGACCATTTTCAAGAAGGCGATGTATCACCTCCAGGTGTTCGTCCTTTAGTTGAGTCGATTTCACTTCGTCTAAAAATTCATTTTTCGTGATGACCATGACGTTTCTTGATAAAGCATCCGCATGCTTCATCTTGATTCCAGGTCGATGTTCGATTTTATAATCAAAATCACTCATTAGCATGACCCATCTTGAAACTCTCGTTGATAAATCTTGTTTTTTCACAGTTAACGTGAAGGCGGAACAGTCGGTGACAATCTTGAAATGTATTCCCAGTAAATAAACTCGGAATTTCTTCAGGGCATAAATTATGGCTAATACTTCGAGTTCATAGCTACTATATTTGCGTTCGGCGTCTGAGGTTTTATGACTCATATAGTAGATCGGATGATATTCACCTTTATCGTCTTTCTGCATCAGAATTGCACCAAAGCCGTCAATAGAAGCATCCGTATGCAACTCGGTTTCTGCATTTGGGTCATAAATGCCTAGTACGGGTCTTGAAGACATAATTTTTTTAAGATTTTCCAAAGATGCTTTTTGTTTTTCTCCGAAAACAAAAGGAACATTTTTACGTAATAAATCACTAAGTGGCTTTGCTATTAAAGAGTAATCTTTAATAAATTTTCTAAAATATCCGGTGAGCCCAAGGAAGCTTTGTAATTTCTTGACATTTGTAGGAACCGGAAATTTGATTATAGCTTCGGTTTTCGATAACGATGGCTTGATTAATCCATTTTCAACGTGATGGCCTAAATATTCAATGTTGCTTTTTAACAATTGACATTTCTTCCAATTTATGTGGAGACCGTACTCTTCAGCTGTTTTTAAAACAGATTCTAATCTTTCGATTGCTTCTTCGTTATTTCTTGCTAGTACTACGAGATCATCCATATACGTGAGAAGAATTCCATCTTTAATATAAGTCTTAAAGATGTCATTAATAAATCTTTGAAACATTGATGGAGAGTTACACAGACCAAATGGGGTACGTGTGAACTCATACTGACCAGACGGTGTAACGAATGAAGTGTATTTGCGACTATTTTCTTCAATAGGGACGTGATAAAATCCATTTTTGAGATCCAACGTGCTGAATATTCGTGAGCCATGGAGTCTATCTAGTTGATCTTCAATTAACGGTAAAGGATACCTGTCCTTTATTATTTTTTCATTTAATTTCCTGTAGTCTTGGCATATGCGAATTTCACCACTCTTTTTCTTAACTAGCACGATGGGACTGGCAAAATCCGATCGACTAGGTCGAATCACACCTTCTCGCAACAATATTTCCATTTGTCGGTCAACTTCAATTTTTTCTTGGAGTGCCAACCTTCTTGGCCTTTGATAGATTGGAATTTCATCTTTTAAAATTATTTTCATCTTTAATGGAGTTTCTTTTGATTTATTATCAGGATTATAATTTTTATATAATTGTTCCACTTTATTTTTCACTTCTCGGTTAGTTATGTGACTTAAATCCAGTTCAGGGTCTTCATATTCGATTTTTAAAACTTGAGCATCAATTTCTTTATTGATAGGCGTAACTGTCATTCCATCCAAGTCCATGTGAATAGTTACATTCTTGAGGAATTCTTGGCCTAACACAACTGGTATATTCAAACACTGATCGGGAACAACATGAATTAGTGTGTTCACGATGACATTATCAACTTCTACGTTTACTTGGAAATTTCCCAAGGAGGTTACTTTATTATCTCCAATGCCGGATAACGTGATGATCTTCTTATCGAGAGTTATTTGACCTAACTCACAAAAATTGTTGTGTCTTATCAAATTAACATCGCTTCCCGTGTCCAGTAGCGCTGACATCAAATGTTTTTCTATTGAAACATTTTTCGTGGCTGGATTCGTTTCTCGTTTAATAATCTTGACTTCGTTTATTTCGTTATTTTTCGTTTTATTTGGACAACTGATTGACTTGTGCCCAAACTGATTACAATTAAAACACTTTAAACCTTTTTCTTTATCCGGACAATTACTTGAAACATGTCTCTTGGAGCCGCAAAAGTAACATCTTATCGTTTTTTCTTCAGGCCTTTTCTTTAACTGATTGATTTCTTCAGGCTTGGTATTTTCTTTATTAAAAGTTGATTTCTTTTCTCTATCCGTTTCTTTAAATCTTTTCTTATAAGTTTCATATAATTTTATTTTTTCTTTAAATTCTTCAAATGTCTTCGCTCCATATAAAAGAATTTTATTCGACTGATAATCAGGAATGCCGTCAATAACATATTGAATAATCACACTTGGAGTAAGATTTATTCTACTCGCAATTTCTCGCATCACCAGCGTATATTCTTGAATGGTTTCTTCTTTTTTCTTAACTCGAGTCATCAACGTTTTATGAACATCAGCACAGCTAACAGTTTCGGTAAATTCTTTTTTTAAAACATGCTTTAATTTTTCCCACGATGTGAGACCTCTTTCAGCTTGAATTAACACTTTGGCTAGACCGTCGAGAGATTTTTTGGCAAAAATCAATTTTTGTACATTATTCCACCCTGTGATTTCAGCCAATTCTTCAAATTCTTCTAACCATTTATTAATGGGATAGCCATCCTTCCCATTAAATTTTCTAATCGATCCTTCCATATCTCTAAGAGATAAGGAAAATGTGTTGACTTGAGATTTATTTGAAAAAGTTTTATTTTCAATCTTAACATTTTTTCCAGCTTCAACTTCACTCACATCTTCATATTCAGATTCATCTTCATCTTCGAATATTTCTTCATCTTCATCTTCGGAGTCATCATCGGGGATTTCTTCATTGTGGCAGAGGAATGATAAAACATTTTTTCGAAGGACATCTTGAGTTTCAACATATTTAATATTTAAAATAAAAGACAGTGACAACAAGTCTGAGGCTGATAATTTAGTCTTCATTTCTTCGTATTTTTTTACATAATCATCTGAATTTTCTTCATATAAAAAGCCTTCAAACGACAAAAGCTTTTTTCTATTTAATCTTGATTCATCAGCGAATATAATAGTATAAAGCGGTTTAATTAAATTACTTTTAGCAGAAATAATTCTTTCTTTAATTATTTGTATATCTTTTAAGGCAGGCATATTGATAAAATTATATAACGATAGAAATCTTGAAAATTCAAACTTGGCGCCCCGTTTAAAACAACCGGCTGAGGTGTTTCAGGCAAGCGTTCATAGGCGGCGCAGATCGTTTTGATGAACAACGAAAACGATCGAAAAAAATGGCTTCCTTAGCTTTTGAGGCTAGGAGAGTTGAATAAAAAATAGAAGTCTTGATCTGACCTTGAATGCGCTGGATTTCTCGATTTTCGTCCGAAAAACTCCTTTTTATCCCGGCTGAGCCCCCAAAAATTGTGTGGGATCTTGATTAAGGAGTTTCGGGAAAATAGAAAAAACACTGAGTCTTCTTGAAACAAATATAATGAGATTTAATTAAAGTAAATAAAAACTGAATATAAAACAATACTGGTTGAATTATTTAAATGAGAACAGAACAATCGTAAATAAACAAAATAATAACGTGGATGAGATCGTGAAAACGTAGATAATCGTAGAAAAATCGTAAGAGCGTTGAGCAAAACGTGGATATGGCGTGGAATCGTATTCGTGTGTCTGTGTGGCGTCGTCTTCAACCGTCGTAGTATGCGTGCCGTGGTGCATGCCGGGAGATGACAGCCGTAGGGCTACCAACTTTGGTATTTTGAAAACCCTACATATATATATATATATATATATATATATACCAATAAAAATGAAATGGGAAAAACGTCTATGTATGTAACAGGTATGTACCCGCCAAACAGACCCTATTGTGCTTTGCCCAGGCGGTACCCTCGCTTGAAAACAAGATCCTTCCTTAACATCTTAACACTTGAATTGCAACAAGAAATATCCCAAATTAGCAATAAACTTGCCCGCTGAACAATGCGGTCTAGAGGGTACAGCCCCCTGGCTAGGCAGAAGGTCCGCCGAAGGACGGCTAATACAATAATGAAATTTATTTTAAAAATTAAATTTTTCTAGGTGTTCTAGTTTTTGCACCTGAGTGTATAATATAGTGGCGAAGGGGAGGGAGTAAAAAGGTTCTCTCCCCCTGTCCTAGCCATCAATTATTAATTAACATGAGAATTAATAAAAAGATTTCTTTTCTTTTCATTAGCTAGCTTAATTACTGAACGTAACGTAAGGTGTATAGATTTTGACTGTTCTCTCTTGTGGCATTAATCTTGCTCCATTAATTAATTACCTTCTTCTTTTTTCTTTTTTTTTTATCAATTTTCAAAATGAAATCTAGATGTGAGAATCATTTTAAAACAATTCAGGAAGGGCAAGGAAATTAAACCAAGTTAAGATATTGATTAGAATAGCATTAGTAATTAATTCGTCTGCTTCCTCCCATCCCCCTCGGGCTCGTTTTTCCCCTTAAGTAGAATTTAATGTCATTTGCATTTGGGTGGCCATTTCGCTCAGTTCTCTTCTGTTCAGTGCAGTTCTTGAAGGAGATGGCAGAAGCAGAAGCAGCATGGGGATAAATAAACGCTGCTGCCCCATTCATTAACATATCTGTATCTGTTTCGCGCGGCGTCCTAGCGTGTCACGTGGCAATCCAAGATGGCTGCTTCCCCTATTCTTCTTTCTTAACGGCTTACTTACTTTGCTATCTGTAATTGTCCCCTTTTCTTTCTCAAGCTTATCGCTTCTTTTTATAAGGGTTTATGTGTTTAGGGTTTTTTTTTTTTTTTTTTTTTCTTTAAGAATTTATATATTTCACACTTGTATTAAATTGGGAAACTTTCGAGGCCGATAAACTAACAAGAAAAATAGTGAAAATAGAGATTTAATCATTTATGTTATTTAGAATTTAAATTATAGAACGAAGCATGACAGAAAAATTTCATTTTGAAGAAGGCATAATCAAGACATTTTTTTGCTCGGTTTTTCATTTCTATTCAGATTTTAAAACCGAACACTTGCGGTCTCAGGGGGGGGGGGGCAAGGGGCAGATCTGCCATTGTCTCTCTGATTTTCCTACACTGTAAAAAAAAATTTGGTGATTTTTGCAATTTTTGTGTAGGAAGCGAAGCAAATTACATAAACAAAAACATACTAAATTTAGTAAGTCTTTGAAAAAAAAAAAACGTTTACAAATGTATTGCAATTTTTGAAAATTAAAGTGAAAAAATTTGTTGTAATTTTAAAAAGCAATTTGGGAAGAGCGAGAAAAAAAAAACATGTCCCAGAGAGATTTGAACTCGAGCTCTTGTTTAGTTCCCTTTCATCCTTCATATATGAATTTGTACGACACCTTTACCATCTCGACTACTTATACTTTGTTAAGAAGCACCATACTTTTTTAAGCTACTTAAGGTTGTTCGGATAGTACATCGTAAGTCATAATAGAATCTAAATTTTTAAATAAAATTAAAAATTTGAATGCCAAAATTCCTTATTATAATTTAGTCGTGACCTATCATAGTTTATAATTGGATTAAGTTAATAATTAAACCAAAAATAATATATGAATGGCTTTTGACTCGAGCAGTTTTTCACGTAAATAGAACGGCAACATGCATTCATCAACTATCTATTTTAAATCTTAAACGCCTTAAATTTTATTTTATTAATATATTACAATGTTTAATGCAAATCAGTTTAAACACAATGGACGATTTGCGAGAAAAAATATTGTAAAATTGAAAAAAATGTATCTGACATAGAGATAAGACACTTATGTTATGCGACGGCCAGGCTGGTCTGACCTCGAGAATTCATTATTTAAATATTGGCGACTGTCATTTTGGAGAATTTTTTGACTTTCTTGTTAAAATATCTTTAAAAGCGGTCGGCAGAAACTTTGATTTTATTTTTAACATATTCCTCGGAAGTGAATTAATAAAATGTAAGTTTTTTGTTTTTGTATCATTTGCACAGATGCCTATATAATTCGATAGGTGCGTTTCGTCGTTATCCCCATAGGCTACATGTTAAATTTCAATTTTTAAAAATTAATTACACGATAACCCTGTGTCAGATCTGCTTCAAAATTTATTTTATACGTATTTGATAGTGATTAATAACATATTAAAAAATTAGCTTTAATCAAGGAAAGTGCTTAATGTCGACAACCTTAATTGGACGTGGTTCTATTAATTCCAAAATGCTTTCTAAAATTGCAACACAATTTTTAACGAAAGTGTGTAGGTAAAATTACAACACATTCTCTATTTTCGAAGAAAATTGTAATTAAAAAAAAAATTGTTGGAAAAAATATTTGAATTTTTTTAAATAAAAATTGAACACTGAGCTTTTGTGCAAAACTGCGACAAAACTGGGCTAGCAAAACGGACAAATTTCAAGTCTCACTTCGAATAGACAAACCCTAATTGGAGGCCACTGAACAAAAATGTAATTCCTTTAATGATACAAAGAGGCAGAGCAGCCAATAATAAATAAAAAGCATCTATTTTGTTAACACTCTTTATTTAAGAACGTTTCGGCTATGATCAACAAAGCCGTCTTCAGCTCTTTTTTATTGGCTGCATCCTCTTTATATCATTAATCTAATTATACAACAGCCACAATTCGTTAAAAATGTAATCCTTCGAGGAGAGTAGGGCAACAAGTCTCCCTTCACTGGAGGAAACTAGAACCCCAACCCGGCCCCCATATGACCAGGATTTATTATAATTATTATTTATGTAAATGTAATATTAATTTCAACCATTATGAATTGTTGATTAAAACTATGTAAATATATGAATATAAATTAATAATAAAAAAAAAGAACAAATATATTACACTTTATGACGAAGTCATATTTAAATTCAATTCAAATAAATTTGACTATTTTCAACTATGGTCTCTACAAACTATACAAAATTCGATTTTTTTTTCAATTGTTTTATTGCTTTTTAAGCAAATATATAATAAATAATTTCGTTGTTTAAATTCATTTCTTTTTATAGATATTTTTTTTCCGTTAAATTAAATACATGTTTCAACACGGATGAATTGGAAATCATAGACAAGCGTTTTTATTTATTCATTTATTTATTTATTTGAAATGAATTTAATTTTTTTTTTTAACTTGAAAAAAATTAATTATTATACTAAATAGAGTGAAAATAAAAAATGTAAAATAAATATAAACTGATAGTAGTGGTAAAAAATTAATTAAAATAATATTGAGAATTAATGAATGGGAAATAAATAATAGAGAAGCAGATGGTCGTAGCTATTTGCATTGCATTCTGGGAGTGTTTTAAGGTCCAGTGCACACTACACAACTGGGGCGGGCAATGAAATATCTCCATCTACACTTTATTTTATCATTAATAAGTAAATTGAAGTTTGTTTCTATTTAATAAATATAAATATAAAATACATTAAGGATCCGCTTAAAAGCATCGGTCCTCGGTGGCTAGGTATAACACAAAACCTAACACGTCACTCAATAAGTCCCAGGTCTGACACATAGATGGCAACACTGTTGACACCCACGTGAGTTCCGGGTAGTACCAACCTTCAAACAGTATATGTCAAAATTTCATGACCCTTAGTTTAGAAACTACAGTCGTTTTGGTGACCCCAGTTATGTTTCAAGACAATGGATAGAAAGTGTGTTCGTGTGTTGATTAAACCCTGTTTTTTCCCAATCAAAAAAACAGTGTTTAATCAACATACGAAATTCCTTTCCATCCATTGTCTTGAAAATTACATAACTGGAGTCACTAAAACGACTGTAATTTCTAAACTAAAGTCAGAATGCCATGAAATTTTGACATGTACTGTTTGAAGGTTGGTACTACCCGGAAATCACGTGGGTGTCAACAATGTTGCCATCTATGTGTCAGACCTGGGACTTATTGAGTGACGTGTTTTATTGAGAGTCTTAAATCCTCAGGGATTCGGATCCCAGGCAGTCTGATGAATATTTATTTAAATCATGTGTATAAATAAATGTGCCTGGACCTCAAAATATATCGCATGAAAATAGTTTGCATCGTTAAAGTCTGTCTATATGCCGAAAAGACAATAAAATAAACCTGAGAAAAGAAAAAAAAAAATTAGAACTTTATTCCCACAACCAACACGTTCATACAGTATAAAACAAAAGTAAAAAATAGCTACCAAAAATTCGCCGAAACCACGAGAGCAGGAGTGGAAACGAGGCATTAGCCATCCTTACCAAGGGGGGAAACCTTACATTCGTCTTAAGTTGTTAAGGAACAAAAATTTTAACAAGAACTTCGCTCTACTTCAACTAATCTCTGCGGTCAAGAACTAAATAAAAATTTCGACGGAAACTAAATATATATCGACACAAAAAATTGACAAACACAGAGCACAACTTTTCTTTACCAAAGGTCAGAGAAAGTTGTGTGCTGTGCGACCAGTCACACCAAATTTTTTAAAGAATTTTTCAGAAAAAAAAATAATTATTTTAATTTTTAATCTTCTTCTTCTTTCTTCGCCTTAATCCCGTGGTGCGGGGTCGGCGGAGGAGGTGGGGGTTTTGCGACCGGGAAGGAATAGAAAAGGCCGGCCCGTCGCACGGTCTGACGCCTGTTGAAAATATAGAAGGAATGAGACTGACATGCAAAGAACAGAAGTACTGCCAGTCCCAGCTAGGGCAGCTCGTGGTCGCCATCCACGTATCCACAAGATGTGGGCCCCTGAGCAAAATTATTTTAATTTTTAATAATTTTTATAAATGATTTGTTTATTAAGTTGCTAACTTCACAAAATTTCTCTTACACCTTAGATAGCTAATTATATGTAAAAAAAAAACTCATTTTTTACTTTCTCTTACCCTATATATTTTAAAATCCGAAGGTTAAGCGTGTATTATATCGATTATTTTCTATCTGGCAGATAAGTGTTGCTGGTTTATTATAAGTGAAGCAACCGGCCCTTGAGTGTTAAATTTCAAATGTTTTAATAAATACTGCGTAAAAGCTCTGTATATTTAGATTTTGTTACGCAATGGAATAAGAAGAATACTTTCTCTCTGTAAATATTTCATATATAGAGTAAGAGACAGTAAAAATGCGTCTATCACACGACTAGACTTATCACATTTATACATTGAAAACCAGTTAATAAATCACAAATTCAATAGATGGTATGGAATACTCTTTGAAAATTATTTTGAAGTGAATTTTGTTTAGAAGTTTCTCTAGTGCCCTGTGGGTATTTGTTTTAAATAAGAGTATTTTGCCTATAAAATAGTAAATACGTACCTAAAATTCCAACTATCCCGCACAAGTTTCATCGAGGTCTATTTCAACTTTAGGAATTCTCCGGATAAATGTTAAGGGCCAGGGTGAAAATAGAAATAGCAATTACGAGATAGAAATAAATAGATTTTAGTTCCATAAATAGCTTCAAGGGTTAGCATATGAGCTGGTAAAAAGTAAGAGTGTATAATAAATTCCCTCCAAATGATAATAAATTAAATTTTAGATATTTATAAAATGAAAAAGGAGGTGATCGATCATTCCGGGTTGAAATTTTTCAAGATTATTACACCTATTTATTACATCATCATAGAAGGTGATAAATAAGTTAATTTTCATTTATTTATTTATTTATTTAATTTCACGTATTGGGTTGGAGCATGCCATTTCTCTATTGGCACCCCACAACTCATCCCATGTTATAACGTTACTCGTTTAACACAATCAATAACGGGCCAACATTCCTTGGGTTAACTCTCAACCTTTTCACCGGGGCTTGATGAATTTTTAAAAATTTCCTTTCTATGCTGAGCAATCGCCCCTCTTGAAATGAAAGACTTTTTTTTCTCCTCTCATAAATAGTTTATTTATTTATTTATTTTATACCATGTCGGTTTGTTGATTGGATTTTCGATGTCATTGAGATCTAATCCGAACGAGATCTTGAGGTCTCCAAGTTCAAGGTTATTTTTTCCAATCGCCTGTCAAAGGTTAAGTGTTTTTTTTCCTTTTGTTAACAATATTTCAGTGAAATTCTAAGAACAGGAAAAAAAATTCACTTTTATTTCCCTTTGTTTCTTTTACCGCTGTATTTCCAGCGCATTTTCGCTCCTAAACAAAAAAAAAAATAAAGAATAAAAAACCTTTGAACCTTTAATCTTTAATAGTAACAAAGAAGATTTTTTACTTTCTCTTACCTATGTATATATGTAATATATATATAGAGAGAAAGTATTGGATTCATGTCAAAAATTCGATGTCGAGATTTTGATGGATCTTCACGTTTTGAGGTCCCCTGAATCCAAAAAGTGGTTTTCGCGACATGGTCTGTCTGTCTGTGTGTGTGGGTGGGTGGGTGGGTGTGTGTGTGTGTGTGTGTTCAATTTTAAGCATGAAGGAATTGAGCTACGAGGCTGAAATTTTATATTTAAGTTAAACACCCCCGGGACCGACAAAATAAGCTTTTAATCAAAATCGGCCAAAAAGTACTAGTACTTTACTGATGTACTTTTTCAGTTTTTTTCGATTTTCTCAAAATTCGCTCTAACGATTTTGATTAAAATTCAAAAATCAATTATTTTTTAGATGCTCTTTCAAATGTATATTCTCGTTTTGCCCTCAAAATTGTTTGAAGACCACTTTACTCTTGTGCTTCATAGGAAAGATAGGAGAAATGGTTGCCATGGTAACAAAATATAAATATTTTCCCATACTTATGAATTTTACATCTGAATTCAAATATTCCCTACTGACGGGAACTAAATACATGTCGACACAAAAAATCTGGTGTGACAAGCACAGTACACAACTTTCGATTACCGAAGGTAAGAGAAAGTTGTGTGCTGTGCGCCAGTCACACCAGATTTTTAAATCTAAATTTAAAGTTACTTTTTTCTTTCAGAACGATGATACTCTCATCAAGATATACGTATATAAATTCGCATTTTATGACAATCTTATTTATTTATTTAATCAGGAAACCGAAGGAACTTTGCAGCCAGGAGATTAAATAAAAAAACATCAAAATACCTAAGATCGTGTATTGTTGACAATTATTTGCCTTGATGAAGGTCGCGACAGACGACCGAAACGTCGGCAAGTAAAAATTAAATAAAAGATTTTATTTAATCTCCTGGCTGCAAAGTTCCTTCGGTTTCCTGATTAAATCTCCACAGCCATAACACATTAAATTTATTTATTTATTTAACATTTTTGGAATATCGTCAGCAGTCGTTTTTGCCACTAATATATCTTCTTCTTCTTCTTCTCTCCTCGCCTTATTCCCGCGATGCGGGACTCATTCCCTCCAACTCTACCATGCGTTTTGCGACCGGAAGAGATAGAATAGGCCGGCCCATCGCACGGTCTGACGTCTGTTTAAAAGAGGAAGGAAGAGACAGACATACAAACAACAGAAGCACCGCCTGTCCCAGCTCGGGTAGCTCGTGGTCGCCATCCACGTACCCACAAGATGTGGGCCCCTGAGCAATTTTGCCACTAATATATGATTATCTTAAAAGACCAATACAAATTTATTTAAATACAAGAGGAAAGTCCGCCTTAGGCTTTCCCTCTTGCCACGGGACTGTGCCCCCTGGACGCCTTTGGCGAGCAAATGCATCAAATTTATTCTTGCCTTCGGCAATCATTTGCAAAATTTTAAAGTTTTAAATTTCCCTCTCTGACTTAAAGTTTTAAATTTCCACTCACTGACTCGACTTCCTCTGTTACTGGACAATCAGCAGAGAGAGAGAGAGAGTGGTAAACAAGAACATAACGGAAATCAGTGGTTAGCGCTTTAATTTATAGTATGATATGATAAATGATAGAATAAAAATAAGAATAGCAACTTTTTATTATTTTGTTTTATTCTGACATTTTGGTCTTGGTCAAGACCATTTTCAGATCTAACTTACATAAGATGAATAGACATATTAAAAAAAAAAAAAAATACAAAGATTTAATATATCAACATGTTAATAATAAAAATCTGGTGTGACTGGCGCACAGCACACAACTTTCTCTTACCCTTCGGTAAGAGAAAGTTGCGCACTGTGCTGGTCACACCAGATTTTTTGTGTCGAGATATATTTAGTTTCCCATAGCACCTTAGTTTCAAACTTGCATTTTAAATGTTGACTGCTTGAAATAAACTATGGTTATTTTTCAAAATTTTAATCTCATATTTGGACATTTTATACACAATATAGAATCGTAAATAAATACAAAATTTCATAAGAATTGGAAAAAAAAATTTTAAATGTCTAAAAAGTTCCAAAGGGGACCCCCTTTTGAATCGAAATTAACATACAAATCCCTATAGGAAATTAACATTGTTTCTATGCGAAGATAAGGTGGAAAGGGAATTTAAAAAGAGTAGAGAGACAGGCGATAATGTTTGCAAGTGAGAGAGATATATATATATATGTTTTCTTGGAAACAATTAAAAACAGAAATAAAATAAAAATAAATGGGAATTTAAATAATAATTGATTTTTAATCTAATAAAAAGAAAAAGATTTAAATTCCGTTACCATGGCAACCATTTCTATCTTTCCTATGAAGAACAAGAGTAAAGTGGTCTTCAGAAGATTTCAACGGCAAAATGAGAATATACATTTTAAAGAGCATCTAAAAAATAATTGATTTTTGAATTTTAAAAAAAAATCCTTGGAGGGAATTTTGAGAAAATCGAAAAAAACTGAAAAAGTACATCAGTAAAGTACTAGTACTTTTTGGCCGATTTTGTTCAAAAGCTTATTTTGAGCGTGTGGGAAGGTACCTAAGTTAAATATAAAATTTCAATCCGGTAGCTCAATTCCTTCATGCTAAAAATCTGTCCACACACACGCACACACGCACACACGCACACACACACACACACACACGCACAGACCAATTTGCGGGACCCACTTTTTTGGACTCAGGGGACCTCAAAACATGTATATCCATCAAAATCTCGACATCGAATTTTTGACATGATCGCAATACTTTCTCTCTCTATATATTTCATATATAGGCTAAGAGAAAGTAAAAATAATAGAGCTATTCCTTTTTTTCATCAACCTTTCTTGAAACAAATGATGCATACCAGTAATAATTATCAAGCAAATAAGAAAGGCTTCAGATACCGAGAAAACCTGAAGTAAAAATGGAATTACAACTTGACATAAAATGTATTTTTACTAGGGTCCGACCGAAACAAGATTTTCAGCCGAAACCGAAACCCGAATATTCGGCCTCAACCTTAGTTTCGGCCGAAACCGTAACCGAAACCGAAACTTCTATTTCCTATAAAAATTTTATTTCATTTTACCTTTTTTTTTTTTTTTGAATTTTTTTCCCTCCCGTGAAAATCATTTTACCTTTTTTTTACGGAGACTAAATTTTTTTTGTCCCTCAAGTACAAATTATTTGACCTTTTTACTTTCTCTTACCTATGTATATATGTAATAATATATATATATATAGAGAGAGAAAGTATTGGATTCATGTCAAAAATTCGATGTCGAGATTTTGATGGATCTTCACGTTTTGAGGACCCCTGAATCCAAAAAAGTGGTTTTCGCGACATGGTCTGTCTGTGTGTGTCTGTGTGGGTGGGTGGGTGGGTGGGTGTGTGTTCAATTTTAAGCATGAAGGAATTAAGCTACGAGGTTGAAATTTTATATTTAAGTTAAACTCCCCCGGGACCGGAAAAATAAGCTTTTAATCAAAATCGGCCAAAGAGTACTAGTACTTTACTGATGTACTTTTTCAGTTTTTTTCGATTTTCTTAAAATTTGCTCCAACGAATTTTTTAAAAATTCAAAAATCAATTATTTTTTAGATGCTCTTTAAAATGTATATTCTCATTTTGCAATTGAAATCTTCTGAAGACCACTTTACTCTTGTATTTCATAGGGAAGATAGGAAAAATCGTTGCCATGGTAACAAAATATAAATATTTTCCCATACTTATAAATTTTACATCTGAATTCATATGTTCCGTACTGTCGGGAACTAAATACATGTCGACACAAAAAATCTGGTATGACAAGCACAGTACACAACTTTCGATTACCGAAGGTAAGAGCAAATTTTAAGAAAATCGAAAAAAACTGAAAAAGTACATCAGTAAAGTACTAGTACTCTTTGGCCGATTTTGATTAAAAGCTTATTTTTCCGGTCCCGGGGGGAGTTTAACTTAAATATAAAATTTCAACCTCGTAGCTTAATTCCTTCATGCTTAAAATTGAACACACACCCACCCACCCACACAGACACACACAGACAGACCATGTCGCGAAAACCACTTTTTTGGATTCAGGGGTCCTCAAAACGTGAAGATCCATCAAAATCTCGACATCGAATTTTTGACATGAATCCAATACTTTCTCTCTATATATATATACTAGACGCAAAGTCCCGCCTTCGGCGGGGCTTTCCGTCTAGGGGGGGGCTGCGCCCCCTGGACCCCCTTGCTCGCCTACTTATATACATACCGGTACATACATTTTCCCTTTTCATTTTTATATGTAGAGATTATTTTAACGGTTAATTATTCATGAACTTAAGATTTTTTGTGAATCATATCCTTTCCGGGACTCTCCCGGTACACAGACAAAAAATTTACGCCGATATTTTAGAATTCAAAATGTAAATAAATAAAAAAAATCGTAAACATGGGTAAATATTTATATTTTGTTACCATGGCGCTATCCCTGAGGCCTGATTGGTTATTTCACACATCGGACACCCTCTTAGCCTTTTATATATAAGTATGATATTACATATATACATAGGTAAGAGAAAGTAAAAAGGTCAAATAATTTTTTTTTTTTTTTGCATGCGAGTCTGATCCCATTTTTTCAGACTCTGGTTTCGGCCGGCCGAAAGGTTCGGCCACTTTTTGGCCGAAACCGAAACTACGGCCGAAACCATGATTTTTGGCCGAAACTGGCCGAAACCGTAACCGAAACCGAATATTCGGTCGGTTCCTAATTTTTACCAATTAAAACTTGAAACACAGAAGATAGTGTCTTTAGTTTTTTTGAGATTCCAAATCCTTATAAACTGATAATAACTTCTGATGAAAGGTAATGTGTACAATAAATAAATTGTTTATTTAATGTATTTAAATCTTAAGATGAGGAAATTATAAAAAAAAAATTGAATAGAAACTACTGTATAAATATTTTTTTATTAAGTCCCCTAATACGTAGGCATCGAATGATGAAGATTTTAATTGCGGTTGCCTATATTCAGGCGTTGTTGTTAATTTTTAACTCTTTACTACTTACAAGGATTCCCCACGGGAGGTGGGTCACCGATTTTTTTCAAACTCAAAGGATTCTTGTTGGGGACATTTTTTTTATTTCAATTTTCAATCCGTATATACAGTATCTCTCATATTAACATTTATAAAATTGAAATTAAATTAACAAATATTTTTTCAATATAAATTAACATCTTTTATTTTTAATTACCACTCGTTACACACTGAAAATGCGAATATTTATAATAAATTGAAATTTGGAATAAAAATTAAAAACATCTTATTGTTAAATAAGAAGAATCGTCGTTTCATATATTTTCATATATTTAGGCCATATAAGATTTAGTCGATAAAACAACACGGCGGTGAAAACTGTAGTAGCGAGTGGTAATTAAAAATAAAAGATGTTAATATATGTTGAAAAAATATTTGTTAATTTAATTTCAATTTTATAAATGTTAATACTGCATATACGGATAGAGAAATGAAATTAAAAAAAAAAAAATGTCCCTAACAAGAATCGAACTAGCGACTCCTTGTTTACTAGAATGTTGCGCTTACTATCTCAGCTACCAGACAATGTTGACATATAAATAAAATTATCCAAACTTATAGAACTCTTCAAAGTCGATTTTCTTGAGTATTCTTGAGTATTACATCGTACTGCTTTAGGAAATTGATGTCCAGATACTAATTGATTTCAGGGGCGTATATAGAAATTTTTTTCGGGGGGGGGGCCCGACCTCAAAAATTTTTCTGTGGATAATTTTTTTTTAAGAAACTAAATTTTTTTTCACACGAAATTTTTTGCGGAACATTTTTTTCTTTTGCGGAACCAAAGTTTTCCATCCTGCGGAAAAATTTGTTGCGCTGATGTCTGTATATCCCTATATATGTATATGTGTTTGGGAAATTTCGGGGGGCCCGGGCCCCCTCGCCCCCCCCTTATATACGCCCTGATTGATTTAATTTACTATTTCGAAGATGCATCCATCTCCAACTTTTAATTTTTTTTTACAAATTTCTGTGCGAAACTTCGACAAGGGGAATTAAAATAATTCGGTCCGAAAACAAGTCTTTCATTTTATATCGTCTTCTATCTGTTTTTGCGCCTTGCACCACATTGTGTTTTTTTAAAAAGAATATTAATAATCCTTTTTATAGAAATGTATTTCTTTTTGAGAGAAATTTTATTTTCCACACCGTTGTAAATAAAGTGTAGCCATAAAGAGAAAAATTTAATTAAATAAAATATCAATATTTTATTTAAACATATTGATTTCGTTTTTTTTTTTTTTGCAATTTCCCAAGAACACAATTCAAGAAAGTTATATTTTTCTTTTTCTAATAAAATTCTTTCAAAAGCAACATTCTCGTTAATGAACTGTTTCAACCAGGTGGATATTTTTTTTTTTTTTTTTACGTGAAATTACATGATTCAGAGGAAAAAAAGGGTATAAGAAGTTCAATGGAAATAAATAGTGTGGTTGTGGTGTGTCGGCGGTGTCTAGGCGTTAGAGGGGTAGTGAGACTGACATACGAGGGTGGCTAGAGAGGGGGGAGCATGCGCAAACGCGTTGGTGCCACCCCTTAAACGCGTGTCGCGCGCTTCAACAACCGGGCTTTTGCATTATTAACCCGCCGTCGGTGACGCGCACCACGTCGCAATCCTCTTCTCTCAATTTTTCGCACACACGTTTTTTTTTTTAAAGGGGGTAGCAAAAAAAAAAAAATACCCCCATAATCGGCGGGTGAAACACAAGAGACTATTTGTGGACGTAAAACGTGTTTTTGTGGATTCTATAAATGCCAAATGGGCCTCGGAGTCCAGTCGCGTCGCGAATTCGCTCGCCTTCTCACATACAAATTAGTGCGAAATGTGAATGTGAGTTCGTTACATATAACATAATAGAAAAATAGGGAGAAAATAAAAAAAAAGGAGAGTGCCTTCGTTTTTGTAACTGTGATTATTAAAAAAAAAAAAAAAATATTAAGCATTCACACAAACCACGTGAGCGTTCCCGCGCTTTTATTCATTTCCATCCTCTTGTTAAATTTCCAATAAATTCTATTTAAAAAATATATTATATAAACAAATATATTATTATATAATAATAAAAACTATATTTTTTCGTTTTATAAAAAAAAAAACAAAAACAAAATCGCGCTATTATTTTTAGCTTCAAAGAAGGCAGGCGCTTATTTTGGAATTAGTGTGTGAGTGTGAGTGTGTGTGTGTGTAGGTGACTTATTATTTTTTTTTATTTATTTATTTTTATTAAAAAAAAACTGTAAACATGGCGATGGTAATTTCGGCCCGTTCGAAAATAGTGACGGTGGCGTTAGTAATCGGTTTTGCGATCGCGTTGATCCTGGTACTTGGCTCGAGTCTTGGCTGGTTTGATGCGGACGCGGCGGTGACCAATCCTGCAATGGACATCGACATCGGGCCCGATCAAAAACAACTGCGTCTCGAGCAACAACGTTTGACAACATTGACGAAAACGCGACATTATCATTTCAACGGCACACAGGCGCCGTTGAAACATCATTTGGAGACAAATGAGGTAGAGCAATTCGACGTGCCCCCTCCCCCCCAGACCCACCCCCATTATTATTACAACAGACCCCATGGCCCATTAAAAAAAAACTTTTAATGATGTCTAATTAGTATTCAAATAAAAGTTTTAAAGACACCAAAATCTTCTTATCTCTTTTAAATGATAGATTTAAAAAAATAAAAAATAAAATTATCAAAATTAAATATACAAGAGAAATGGAAGACGATTAAAAATTAAAGTAGATTTTTTGTTTTAAATGAAATATTTAAAAAAATAATCATTTCTTTTTTCAGCAGGAGTTTCTTTTAGAAATTATAAATTAATCCGCAAGGTATACAAATAAAAATAAAAAGTATCGAAAAATCCTTTATTTTTTTTATAATAATATGTTATAGAAATAATTATCAAAATACTCTATCATTCTACTGGCTTGGTCTTTCTCTTTAAATATTTTAAAATGCATCTGAGAGAAGAAACAGCGTTCTCGGGAAAGGAAAGATTGACATAAAGGAGAAGAAGAAATACCAGCCTTAGCTCGGGGAACACGTAGTCGCACGTACTAATAAGAAGTGAGGGGTGGAAAGAAAATTCCCGACTAGAAATTGCTTTGGGAACGCCCAGAGTATACATCTGGACCTCATAGGGTCCCAAGGAGGCATGCCCAATAGGGAAATCCCTATAAGGGCCCAATTAGAACCCAATCGGGAAATCCCCAGGAAAAATATAATAACTTATAGTCAGTTTCTCCCAATTGGGTTCTGTGTGGGACCTAAACGGGAAATCCCAATATAAAAATAAAAATTTCACGTCTAGAAATTACTTTGGAATCACCCAGCGTATACATCTGGACCTCATGGGGTCCCAAGGAGGCATGCCCAATAGGGAAATCCCAATAAGGGCCCAATTAGAACCCAATCGGGAAATTCCCACGACAAATAAAATAACTTATAGTCAGTTTCTCCCAATTGGGTTCTGTGTGGGACCTAAATGGGAACCAACATTAAAATAAAAACTTATACAAAATATTTGCTGTAGTATCTTATTTGGAGTAAATAAAATCCAGTGTTCGCGCATGCGTAGATGATGAGAATTGGAGTCGCGAGGCTCAATAGATGTCATTTGTTACATATAACGCATCACTTAATATTTAAAAATTAGAAATTAGGTTTGTTCGTTTCGCTTGTCATTGCAGTATAATTTACACATTTTGCCCTTTCTGTTCGTTTCAAGCTTGGACTTTTCTGCATATTTTTCTACCCAGAACCCAATTGCGCGAAAGTGATTATAAGTTATTTTATTTTTCCTGAGAATTTCCCGATTGGGTTATAATTGGGCCCTTATAGGGAATTCCCTATTCGGCATGCCTCCGACCCAATGGAATTGTGCAGGACGATCACAGCGCCAAAGCTTTAGTAGATGACCACCTTTCAAACTGTCGCCATTTTCTCTCAATCTCCTTGGAAACATAATTAATATCGAAAAAAAGCTTGTGATCGTTTGCTGCTATTTTAATTTTAATTTTTTTTTATTTATGTAATCTTTTAATCTATTTAATTCTTTCAATTATATTCATTAGAAATTTTAGACGTAAGAACGCATTGGCCTGAAGAAGCCTCTTTAATTTTGATAAATGAATACAAGGAACATAATATCAACTTTATTTATTAAATGTCCTTTTGAAAGGTAAATAGATAAATTAAAAAAAGATTATAAATTTATAAAATTAATTTATTTATTTTTCACATTTCCAGAGAACTAAAAGAAATTTTTTGCGAAAGGAAAAATATTTTCCCACATGTGATAGCTGATGGTAATACTATAGATATATAGCCAAGGTAAAAAAATTAATGTGATTTATTTTAGAGATATAAACTTATTTTTACATCCATATCTTTTTAAACAATTTTAGTAACGAATCTCAAGAAATATTGAAATCGACACAAAGAGAAAATGGAATTTTTAAAAAAATTTTAAAGATATGTAATCTTATTCTCAAATTAAAGAAAATTGATATCGAAACAAATATTATTTGATTTATAGAATTATTTGATTTTCCTTTTATTAAGAATTTAATTGAAGCGAAATAGAAATTAATTCACTTTCTTCATCTTGAATTTCCTAAACATCATATGCTAAATCATTTTCAGGCAATGTATTTATTTATTTTTATTTATTTAAGGATCAACTTTATAAAAATGACAACTGAAGGACGGGCCACTTATGGATTTGCCTCTTTGGGACCTCTTTGGGACTTCCTCATCGGGGCACAAGTGGGATTGCCCAATCAGGGCCAGATTGGCTTTTGCGTGACATCCCTGAGGGATCTTAATGGGGCCACATAGGGATTTCCCTATGAGGCTAGGGGATGGGGTGCCTCTTTGGGACCTCTTTGGGACTTCCTCATCGGGGCCCAAGTGGGATTGCCCAATTAGGGCCAGATTGGTTTTTGCGTGACATCCCAATGTACGTCCCTAATGGGCAACCCAATGAGGCCCCAATAGGTCTCACATTAAAATTTCTAGTCGGGTTTTTCTTTATCTATCTATAACAGATACATATTTGATTTTCTAAAAATGTTAACAAAATAAAGATAAGATATAAAATGCTCTGTAATAAAAATTTTTGTTTGTATTATTTTATATAATAGGGGAGAAGGGAGGGGGGAGGCGCCCTTTTATAGAAGTAAAAGTCTCGCTTCTTTTAGAAGTCAGAGAGGTTGGCTATCCGTTTTCAGCTAGCCCAGTGGTTTCCAAACTTTATGTTACCAAGCCTCCCTTAAAAATATTTAATCATATGGCGCCTCCCCTCCCCCCCCATTATAAAAAATAATACAAACAAAAATTTTTATGTCCAAAAAATATAAATTAATATAAAAATTTTTTTTTTATTTATACAATATTTTATTTATAAAACTTAAGCAATCATTTGGAAAATTGCTCGCTGTGGCTAATATTCGCGCCTCCCTAGGAGGGCGCACAGTTCGGAAAACACCGAGCTAGCCTATAATAATAATTTACTCAAAACGAAGACACCAAAAAAGAAACAATTAATTATTAAAAACAAAATAGTGGGAGTCTAGGGGTCGTCTACATATTACGTAACGCGTTAGGGGGGAAGGGCCTGGCCAAAACATTACTAATTGTGACATGTGGGATCCGGGGGTTTCTCTAACAAGGGGGGGGGGGGGACTAGAAAATCGTCAAAAAAGGCGTTACGTAATATGTGGACGACCCCTAGTCGCTTATACCTGGTATAAAAGCATCTCAGGTAAATAAATAAATGAGGATTTATTACTACAAGTGAAATCAAATGACAGATTAGGATCGACGAACAACCTCAATTTGAAGGGAAAGACTCACAGAAAAGGTGGCTTAATTCGAGTAACTCTTAATAGCAAGTTGCTCCATATGAAATTTAAATAAAAGCAAAGAAAAAAAATTTAGTGTTCAAAAGGACGAGGGATGCCCCCGGGTGTGGCGTAGTAGGTAACGTGCCTACCTCCTATACCAAACGTCGCGGGTTCGGACCCAGGCAGTCCGATGATTTTATTTAAGCCATTTGGATACCAGATGGCTTAAATAGAAATGCCTGAACCCCCCAATATATATATTACTTACAACGGTTATCGTCTAATGTCTTAAATGGCCTAAGTTGCCGAAAAGACTGTGTGAGTGTGAGGGTGAATGAGAAAAAAGTGGGAATGTTTAAAAAAAAAAAAAAAAGGACGAGGAATGCGATAGAAATGAATATAAAAATTTGCCCTATAAACAGGCAGGTCTACTTTTTTTTTCATTTATTATCCGGGGACGTTCAACACGCTGACGAAGGGCAAATTGCGCCCCCTGTTCTCGAACCAAGACCTCCACTCTTTTGCGGCGGGCGAACTACCGGCCCAGTAATATTGTTTTTTATTTTAGTTGGTAATATTTGACTTAGAATTGAAATACAGCCGTTGGAAAGTAAATAATCACTTCATATTATTTACATGTCTTTGATATAACTTATTTTTAGGTTTATCTTCCCTCAGGATATTTTATGTTCCTTAAAAAAATTTTCTTATCATACTAACGTCAGTGCATTTACAAATGAAGATGGATACAAATGTTAGAGAGGAGGGAAAAAAAGAGAAAAGAGAAAAAAAAGAGCAGAGGCCTATGCTCCTATACAAATGAATAGAAACTATGTTCAACTTCTTATTCATAACTTCACTTATTGACTTGGCATATTTCAGGTAACAAAAAAAAAAAAAAAAACACGCCGTCAATTCTCTAAATATTTTCGAAATAAATGTGTCTATTCGATAGAGGCTAAAGTGTTTTATAATGAAAGTTTATCATTTAATTAAAGCATATCAGCAACTTGGGAAAAGTTTTTGGGGTGAGTCAAACCAGAAAGGAATTAGTAAAATACTAGCCGGGGAGCTTCGCCCCCTTAGACCCCCCTCAGCTGGCTCGGGCCCGCCTGCTGCGGACCCTCGCCTTTTCTTCTTTTTTTTTTTTTAAACATCACACTTTTTTCTCATTCACACTCACACACATATTCGCACAGTCTTTTCGGCAACTTAGGCCATATAAGACTTGACGATAACCGTTATTTCATGAAAATATCTATTGAGGGTCCAGGCATTCTTATTTAAGACATTTGGTATCCAAATGGTTTAAATAAAATCATCGGACTGCCTGGGGTCCGAACCCGCGACTTTTGGTATACGAGGTTAGCACGCTAACCTCTACACCAAACCCCGAGGGCGAAAAGAAAATTATTAATATTCCATTCCAATTCAGTGCCTGCTTGAGGATTTGTTTACATTCATGCAATACACAAATGAAAAGAATACATAAATATTTCTCTATACATTTCGTATGGGAGAAATCGTAACTTTAAGAATTGATAACTCAAAAAGTTATAAGAATTTCGGGATGAAAATAGTTTTCCTGTAATCCCGAGAAGGTCCTCTTTATGTATATAAAATTTTATTTCAAACTTCCAACGGGAAGTTGCCTAAATAGAGCGTGACAGACAGACAGACAGACGGACATTGGCGAATTATATATATAGATTATGAAAACAACGTAAGTGGAAAACTAGAGGATTAATTTTTTCTTGCTGCAACCAAACCATTTTTCGATTAATTGCTTCAGAGCCCAAGTATTTCGTCTTTTATTTCTGCAAACACGGGAGGAGCGAATTTTGAGAAAATCGAAAATAAAAAGAAAAATGAAAAAGTACATCTCTAAACTACTAGTACTTTTTGGCCGATTTTGAGTAAACGCTTATTTTCACGCCCTAGATGGGCGTCGAGCTCAAATATAAAATTTCAACCTCCTAGCTCAATTCGTTCATGCTTTAAATTGAACACACAGACAGTCAGCACAGACAGACCATGTCGCGAAAACCACTTTTTTGGATTCAGGGGACCTCAAAACGTGAAGATCCATCAAAATCTCGACATCGAATTTTTGACATGATTGCAATAATTTCTCTTTATATTAACATATATAGAGGTAAGAGAAATTAAAAAGGTAAAATGAAGTTCGCATAAGAAAAAAATGGAGTCGTTTGAGTAACGCCGGGAAAATTTACTAAAAAAAAAAGGTCAAATTATATGATATTTTTCCGGCTTTTTTGAAAATCTTGGTTGGCAGCACTGACCTACGCAGGTTCGTCACTGATTACTTTTTGTTTTCATAAATCTAAGAATTTAGAAATGTGAATTGGAAAAAAGATAGATTAAATAAATTATAAAATCGATTGACGTCAGTGTATAGAAACGAGACTGTTAAGAAATAAAAAAATGACGTCGGTGTCTTTTGCGCGCGCGAACTTATCGCCATCGTTCTCGTTGAAGAATTGTGGCTCAAAAAAAAAAAAAAAAAAAGAAGGTTAAGTACCTTGAGGACGTTTCAAATATTTATCTTTAAGGATGAGATTAAAAAAAAAAAAGAAGTTTTGTTAGCGTTAGCTTATTTTTTTATTAAATATAATTTATTTATTTATTCAATTTTTTTTTTTTTTTTTTTTTAATTTTGACTTAATTGAGTTTTTTTTTTTTTTTGGTAGCGATGAGAATTTAAAATCTTTTTCTTAACGACTTGTTAATGGCGGTCACCACAAGATCCTTAGGGAGAAAGAGATTAATTTAACATCCGACTTTGAATATTAATTTTTAATCTCTCTGTCCCTAGAGAGAGTTTCTCTCTCCCTCTCCCTCCCTCCCTCTCATCATTCCAATATCGATCTCTATACATAAATCAAAGAAAATAATTTGCTAAAAATTCATTATTTTCATTTAGGTCATAAACAATCAGAGTATAGGCGTCCACGAGGAAACCATTTTAATAATAATGAATTAATCCTATTAGTTTCCTTTTTTTTTATTTAATATCTCTATTTTTAGGCTTTGATAATTCATTTTTACTTTCTCTTACCTATATAAGTAAATATACGTAACTTTAGTAATTAATAACTCAAAAGGTTATAGGAATTTCAGTAATCCCAAGAAGGTCTTCTTTAAGGGGGTTCAGGAGCGACGTCTAAACGTACTTTAAAAAAGACTAGACTAGATAAGGAATTTTTCAATGAGTTTTTTTTTATGAATTATATTCATAAGGGATTATTGGGACAGAGCGTTATAATTTTTTTAATGACTTATTAAAAAATTATCGTAATTAATTTTTTTGTTATCGAGCAAATATAAAAAAACAATCCGTCCCAATAATCTTTAATTTCTTTTAAAAATGAATTTATTGTTATTAGTAATCACATATTAATTAAGAAAATTTTAAAATAAGATTAGTAGATATATTTAAAAATTATTTGTCAAATAGTTCAGCATTCTTGCAATAGATGGCAGGCAAGTCTAACAGCCGATATAGTATTAGCCTATATCTGGCCTATATTTATATGCTGCTTTTATAAATAATACAATAATGAAGAATATGGCTGTTTAATTAATTGTCCTGAGGAAATTGATTTTATTTTTCCTGACTGTCATCCGCTATCCATACATTTCGGCCAAATTTATTAAGCAACCATCAGATACTCTATCATTACTTACAATTTAGAATAAAATTATTTTGAGTTTTGGTGGCAGTAAAACATTAAAAATAAATTTTTACAACTATACAGTACATACAATGTAAACTATAAAATTTTTTAGATTTTTCAAAATAATGATAATCTTATATTTTATTAAAGTTTAATGAAAATAAAAAAAATAACAAAGTGGATGAAACTCGTTAGTGAGCTACGAGTTTTTTTTTTTTTATTATTAAAGGTTACCTAATATTTTAACTATAACTATATAAGGATATTTAAATATTTATTCACTTCACTTAATTTGATATGATAAAATAGAATGCATTTCCAAATAGTGAATAAACAAACCGTATGAATTTATGTTAAGCCAATATTAAATGTTTCAAAGCAGCCTGGTATATGGTCCATCAGACTCAAAATCGAAATTAGTGCCTCGAACTCTTTTCTTTTTATTCAAGCCCACTCAAATCTCTTCTAGATTTAGTTTCCTCATTTCATTTTTTTTTTTTCAATCGAATGCATGAAGATGATTTCCCAAACTTTGGCCATTCATCCATTCATCATGAATCGTTTGCTCGTCACTCATCCTTCTCAATGTTCAAAAGACAGGTCCACCTTGAAATCTCCATTTAATTTCAAAGTTATTATTATTATAAGACGATGGAGAGGAGGGAATCGATCCTGGGCACTCATAAAACACTTTGAGAAAAAGATCTTGTAAACGATTGAGCAACTTCATTTTGTTTTAATCTTTTATTTATCTAGGTTTTTTTTTTTTTTTTTTTTTTTTAATCAAAAATAGGTTTATATGTCTGATGATAATTCAGGTTAAATAAGTAACACTTTATAAATAACTTTCGACGGGGAATTATTATTTAATTGACAAACGGTGTGCTGAGGATTTTTTAGTACCAATTTCTAGTATTAATATGCTTCTGTATGTGGCGATGGCGAGAATCAAATTCGCCGGGAAAATAAAAGTCGCTCATTTGACTAATTAGTGCATTATTGAAAAATATTTAATTTTTATAATCAATTATTGTTATTTTTTGGTAAATACCAGATCCTTTCCTGAACATGTCTTTCTTATTTAATTTATTTATAAGGATTAATACTCTAACAAGAGGAGTGCATAGCCTTCATGACACGGATTTCAAAGAAAATTTTTTTATGTGTAGTACTTAATGAAAAACAAATTCTGTTAAAGCGAAAGAACCGTTTGTCTAAAAAAAAAATGTTAAAGATTTTGCCTGCATGCCTTAAGCAGTTGCTAACAATAACATTAACAAAAGCTGAGATTGAGAGATCGGTAGCGTTCATTCTTTGTAAACATGAAGTCCCAAGTTCGAATCTCGCTCTGTGCAACTATTTTTTTTGTGTGTGTAATTTATTTTTTTTGGATTTATAAGAATATTTTTTAATATTAATAAATAATAAATTTTTTTTTAATTATTGGCTTTTAATTTTTAACATGTTGTTCCAAATGTTTAAAGAAAATTCGAATGCTTTCTGTCAAAAAAATATAATACCGTATAAAGAAATATTTAATATTATACTAGAAATACAGTATATTACTATTAATTGAACACATAAATAAATGTACAATAATATTTAATATTTAATGAATACATAACAATAAGGAAAATTTCAAAAATTTTCTTTATTTGATGAGAATTGATCCTTTGATCTTGGATCTAAATTTTTATTTAATTTCAGCATGTAAATCAGAAGCGGACAATAATCTGAATTTAGCGATATCATTAAAGCCCCTCCCTCCATTCACATTAGTATGTGCCCAGTGATAGTTAAAATGGCACACGCATTACATGCATATTAATGTTCAATAGACTATTAAAGATAATCGAAACGTCTGAAGATCATCATTATTATTAATCTCTTACTTAAGGTTGTTCGGATAGTACATCGTAAGTCATAATAGAATCTAAATTTTTTTTTAAATAAAATTAAAAATTTGAATGCCAAAATTCCTTCTTATAATTTAGTCGTGACCTATCAGAGTTTATAATTGGATTAAGTTAATAATTTAATTACCAAAAATAATAAATGAATGACTTTCGACTTGAGCAGTTTTTCACGTAATATAGAACTGGCAACATTGCATTCATCAACTATCTATTTTAAATCTTAAACGCCTTAAATTTTATTTTATTTAATATATTACAATGTTTAATGCAAATCAGTTTAAACACAATGGACGATTTGCGAGAAAAAATATTGTAAAATTGAAAAAAAAAAAATGTAACTGACATAGAGATAAGACACTTATGTTATGCGACGTTGCCAGGCTGGTCTGACTCTCGAGAATTCATTATTTTTAAATATTAGCGACTGTCATTTTGGAGAATTTTTTGACTGTCTTGTTAAAATATCTTTAAAAGCGGCCGGCAGAAACTTTTGATTTTATTTTTAACTCGGAAGTGAATTAATAAAATGTAAGTTTTTTTGTTTTTGTATCAGATGCACAGATGCCTATTTAATTCAATATGTGTGCGTTTCGTCGTTATTCCCCATAGGCTACATGTTAAATTTCAATTTTTTAAAAATTAATTACACGATAACCCTGTGTCAGATCTGCTTCAAAATTTTATTTTAAACGTATGTGATAGTGATTAATAACATATTAAAAAATTAGCTTTTAAGAATTATATATATCATGTGTTGGTCCATGAGGTAATTATGAAAAACATATAACCAAGTATTTATTAATTTAAATAAGCGAAAAATGTAGGTACCGCCGGGATTTGCACCACGGATCTTGTCGATTTACGCTCAACACGCCCTACTGTTGGACCACAGTACGCACTCGCTTATTTAAATTATGATAGATCGCTGATTTCAGTCTACTAGAGAAACGCCGCTCTAATCAAGCGTTCAGATTTCTCCGCTGCTGAGGCGCGATCTAGATGGACGTTTTGAGAAATTAACTCAATTATGCAATTAATAAATAAAGAATTATATATATCATGTGTTGGTCCATGAGGTAATTATGAAAAACATATAACTGATATAGACTGAAATCAGCGATCTATCATAATTTAAATAAGCGAGTGCGTACTGTGGTCCAACAGTAGGGCGTGTTGAGCGTAAATCGACAAGATCCGTGGTGCAAATCCCGGCGGTACCTACATTTTTCGCTTATTTAAATTAATAAATACTTGGTTATATGTTTTTCATTAGCTTTTAATCTAATAAAGTGCTTTAATGTCCGAACAACCTTAACTAGCAATTTTTTTTTTTAATTTTACCTAATCTATAAGTGTGTACCTTAACAAGTTTATATATGGTTTAAACATTTGTTGCTTTTCTTTTTTTTTTTTTTTTAATTTAATTCTTTGATAAAAATGGGATGCCCTGGTCTGCATTGCGGAATCTATTCACGCTTCCCTAAACAATTATTTATAGATGCGAAATTCCGAACCGGGAGTTACTATTACTTTTCTTGGAACTTTTTAATTGATTCCTTTTGAACAGAAACAGAAAAGAAGAATCTCATTTAAAAAAATAAAAATACAAACATTGCTTTGAATTAAATTCCATTTTCGTTAGAAGAGAGAGACTTCTTTTTATATACAACTATAGATGTATATATAAAATTAACAAATTAAATAAGGATTGTTTGTGAATATTTAATAGCAATTTCCCAAGGAGATATTTTGAGTTTGCTTGTAAAAAATTTCTTGATAAAATTAAATATTTATTTTTTCAAAATTTAAATAAAGAATACATTAAGGTGCGCGTCTCGGGGTGCTAATTTTGGGAGTTTCCAGCGGCCACAATTTTGAAGCTATCGACCTCAAATTTTTTTAAAATTAAAGCTATTTAAAATATCTACAACTTATAGAAGCCCTTTTTTTGATTTTTGAAAAAATTTTTTTTTTTTTAGATTAATCGCATTAAATAAAAGATATTAAAAAAAAGGAGCTCTATAAGTTGTAGATAATTAAATTAGTAATCATTGTGTTAAAGAATAATTAATTTTTTGCCTTTAATTAATTAGCTGGAAAGTCTAGAAAGAAAGGCGATTTGTCCCTTGTTTTCCTATGGGGAACACTAACGCCATCTCTTGCCGCCTAGAGGAACTCGGTAGTCAAAAGCTTTCTAACGACTTTTCGAGACGCGCACCTTAAAGTCTTCTATAGGCCTATAATAAAAGAGATCGATAAGTGAAATCATATCAAAGTCCCGAAAAATCATAACCATTATAAAATTTATAGTTTGGAGGGAAAGTGGTGTTGGTTTTACGTGAAACATATTTAAAAGAAAAATTATTTAATAAACGTTTCGGGCTATTAACCCATCCTCAGCAGTACAGAAATATATCGCGTTGTAAAATCTAACAATTCTTTCATTTATAACCTTGTGAATCCTCACATATATTAAATCAGGGCCGGATCTAGGGGGGCATGTGCCCCGGGCGACAGATATCAGGGGGCGGCAATTAAAGAAAGATTTACTAAAAAAAGCAAATTAAATTTTGCCCCCCCCCCTAAAAATCTACTAGTTTTCCTATGAAGTACAAGAAACCAGCTGGTTGAAGTACAAGAGTAAATTGTGCTTCATAAGATTTTAATGTCAAAATGAGAATATACATTTTAAAGGGCGTTCAGGAGCGACGTCTAAACGTACTTTAAAAATTCTTTAAAAAAACTATTATAAGGAATTTTTCAAGGAGTTTTTTTTTTTTAATGAATTCATAAGGGATTATTGGGACAGAGTGTTATAATTTTTTTAAAGATTTATTAAAAAATAAAGGAAATTAATTCTTTTCTTATCAAGCAAATACAAAAAAACAATCTGTCCCAATAATCTTTAATTTTTTTTTTAATTTAAAAATGAATTTATTGTTATTATTAATCACATATTAATTAAGAAATTTTTAAACTAAGCTTAGATGAGTTATTCAAAAACCAACTGTCAAATTAGTTCAGCATTCTTGCAATAGATGGCAGGCTAGTCTAACTGCCGATATAGATTTATTAGCCTATATCTGGCCTATATTTATATATTTTTATGCTTTTCTAAAAGATACATAATATATAATAACATTTATAAAGTATTTATTGTTAAAAGATCAATGAAAATCAACCAAATGCATTAAATATTATTAGCTACCATTCTGACATCTCTTGGCAAATTTTTGAATTACTTGATATTTGGGCATACTTTTTATGACACACTACGCCATCTTAGCGGGAAAAGCATGCGTAACCTCTTCGCTCTCGTTCCCCCTTAAAGAGAATAATTCTTATTTGAATTTTAATCAAAATCGCTGGAGGAAATTTTGAGAAAATGGAAATAAACTGAAAAAGTACATCAGTACTAGTACTCTTTGGCGATTTTGATTAAAAACTTATTTTAACGCCTTAGGGTGGTGCCTAATTTAAATATAAAATTTCAACTTCTTCAGCTCAATTCCTTTATGCTTAAAATTGAACACAAACACACAGACAGACCATGTCGCGAAAACCACTTTTTTGGATTCAGGGGACCTCAAAACGTGTATATCCATTAGTAAAAAAAATTTTACATTTTGTTTTAAATATTATTAATCCATAATGCCCTTGAACTCCCGAAGGATTCTGCTTAACTCTATTGAGAAGAATTCCTTTAAAAAAAATAATAATAATATCCTCCCCTAGGGGCAAATCCTGTGTGAAAATTCAGATTTTTAATTCCCTGGATTGAAAGTTTTAAGTAGTTTACCTTACTTTAACGAAGTATGCATTATTTTTTGTAATGAATTATCACCAGAATATTTTTATGAAAAAAATTTTCTTTTATAATTGCTTGTAATCCTTTAAATAATAATCACAAGATATGAAAGAGAGTCATAATAAAAACGCACACGAGTGGCACCGCGGCTTATGATGATTTAAGAGACATTTTGGCTCAACTTTATTTCCTGAGTTGATGAGAAAAATCGTTTTATTGGTTTCTCTTGCCTTGCACGATATTACAGCCTTAACATCAACTCTAAATATTATTTTATTTGCTTCTATTCCCTAGAGTAGTGGATTTGATTACACTAGTCGACAAAAATGAACTTTTTTTCTTTCACAAGAATGAAGATATGAAATTCTAGAAGTATTTTTCACCCTGAATTCAGATATGTAGTTAGAATTTTTCCATCAGGCACAATTTTAGAGATATAGAGCAAAATAGATTTTAGTCGAAAATGGGCTCTAAAACGGCTTTTATTTAAAATGTTCAAATTATTTTTAACGCGACACCCCGTCAAATTATGAAGATAGTTAGAATACATATAAATTTTAAGTTTCATCCCAATCGGAGGTCATTTAGACGTGCCTCAAACGGCTTAAAGTTTAGAAAAATCGAAATTTTCAAGATTTTTTTGCTTTGGTCACCCCTAATACAATTTTAGAGATCCCTGAATGAAAAAAACATATATGTACGATATTCTATAGTTCTTTGGCTTTCTAAAAAGCATTCATTCGTAAAAATCTGTTAATTATTAACGAAATTATTAATAAAAACGTGAGCAAAGAAAAAACTCAAGTACATTCACTGGACGAAAAAATGGACCTCTTGTTCTTTTAGAAGTATAAAGAAAGATATGAGATTCAAAAAATATTTTTTTTAAATAATATATAATAAAGTTAGGGCCCGTGACTCGATGCTCAGAGAGGATACATTAGCTTCTCGTGAATAGGGTTCGCTTTTTAATTCAATTGAAGTCCATTTTTTTCGACCAGTGAGTGTACTTGTGTTTTTTCTTTGCTGACGTTTTTATTAATAATTTCGTTAATAATTAACAGATTTTTACGAATGAATGCTTTTTAGAAAGCCAAAAACTATAGAATATCGTACATATATGTTTTTTTCATTCAGGGATCTCTAAAATTGTATTAGGGTGACCAAAGCAAAAAAATCTTGAAAATTTCGATTTTTCTAAACTTTAAGCCGTTTGCGGCACGTCTAAATGACCTCCGATTGGGATGAAACTTAAAATTTATATGTATTCTAACTATCTGCATAATTTGACGGGGTGCGGCGTTAAAAATAATTTGAACATTCTAAATAAAAGCCGTTTTAGAGCCCATTTTCGACCAAAATCTATTTTGCTCTATATCTCTAAAACTGTGCCTGATGGAAAAATTCTAACTACATATCTGAATTCAGGGTGAAAAAATGCACTAGGTTCACTAATCAGATATCTTGTGAAAAAAACCTTGTCGACTAGTGTTATTGTTTTTACTTTCTTTTACCTATATATAGTGAGAAAGTAATGCCATCATGTAAAAAATTTAATGGATTTACACGTTTTGAGATACCCTGAGTCCAAAAAAGGGGTTTTTGCAATATATGTCTGTCTGTCTGTGAACAAAATATCTCAAGAATGAAAAGGGCTAGAAGGTTGAAATTTTATATTTAAGTTAGGTACCCCCATGGGACCTGACACGAAGCTTTTGAACAAAATCGGCCAAAAAGTACTAGTACTTTACTGATGCACTTTTTCAGTTTATTTCGATTTTCCTCAAAATTCGCTCCAACGATTTTGATTAAAAATCAAAAATCAATTATTTTTTAGATGCTCTTTAAAATGTATATTCTCATTTTTCCATTAATATCTTTTGAAGACCACTTTACTCTTGTATTTCATAGGAAAGATAGGAGAAATGGTTGCTATGGTAACAAAATATAAAAATTTTTCCCATATAAATTTTACATCTTGAAAGTCGAATGTACCGTACTGTCGGAAACTAAATACATGTCAACACAAAAAATCTGGAGTGGCAAGCACAGAACACAACTTTCAATTACCATAGATAAGAGAAAGTAATGTGCTGTGCGACCAGTCACGCCAGATTTTTTATTTGTTTTTGTTATTTCTCTCCTTCTTAAAGAGGCACCGTCCATAGGTTGAGAAACAAAACGTGCTTAATTTATCTATTCATAGATAACATTTTGTTTTTAATTGATTTTTTTTTTTTTTTGTTTCGCTTCTTAATCTTTTATGGTTTTCGTGATACATGCGCGCGAAAAACCTCAAATATCGTGCAATTTAACATTAGATAAATGTTTTTCGTTTTGTCTTATTTGATCCATAGGTATCCATCTCGATCGAACTGTGGTTGCGTGCCCATCAACTCTATTCTTTTGAGGAAAATAATAGAGCAAGTGGGCTGTGAGCGAATGCATCAGTAAGACAAAAGAAAGAAAAAGAAAATTTACTTCTAGCCATTAAGACGTGACTACATTGACCATATTTGTTCAAGAACTCAAACGATATTCTTTTTTTCCCCTAAAACATCCGAAGAGTTGATTGTAATCTTAAAAACGGATCCGTTGAAACAATCTAGGGATGGAAAAGTGACTCGAAAAGTCGATTTTGGAATCGATTTGATATTTTTCGATTCTCGGAATCGATTGATCATTTCTGAAAGTGGACTTTTCGATTTTCAAGCAAGGGCGGATACAAGAGGGGGGAGGTAAAGGGGAGGGTCATCGAGAAACTCCTCTGGATCTGCTCTTGCTTTCTTTCAAGTCGAGTTTTTAAAAACTTTTTAACTCCTGCTAGGAGATACATTGTCATTGTCATCATATCTTTATTTATTTATCTTCTTCTTCTTATTTCTTTACCGTTATTATTCCCGCGGTGCGGGGTCGGCGGTAAAGGGGTCGGTGGAGTGGTTTTTTTTTCGCAACCGGAAGAAATAGAACAGGCCGGCCGGTCTGACGCCTGTTGAAAATATAGAAGGGAGGGACTGACATGTAAAGAATAGAACTGCCAGTCCCAGCTCGGGTAGCTCGTGGTCGCCATCCACGTACCCACAAGATGTGGGCCCCTGAGCAAATATTTATTTATTTATTTATATATAATATAAGATTTATTAAGTATTTAATTAAAATACAACACACACAAATATTGTTTTCAATATTTTTATAAAATAATATTCTATCCAGAAATTGCAAGTGATATGGCAGCGAATATTAAAATAATATATGAAAGTTGAGTATCAAAATAACACATTAAAATATTAAAATTGAGGATTTAAGAATGCCACATATGTTCACTAACCGATCTTAGAAGCGTGTTGATTGGTGTGTTATGTGTAGATTTTAAAAGAAAGATGAAAGTCAATCAATGAAAACGTTACAAACTACACTAACAATTGTAAGTATTGTAAGAAAAAAGTCGAAGTCGTCCAGTGAGAATCGATTCTAATCGACTTGAAAGAGTTTCGACTCGATTCTCAAAAAGTCGATTAGTTTCAGTCAAAGAGCGATTCTTGACTAAAGTCAGAGTCGACTTTTCCATCCCTAAACAAATTTGTGTATGTTCTGAGGTTTGAAGACACTGAACGAGGCTAAGCAAAATTTTATATTTACTCAGTAATAAAAATAAAATCAGCAATATATGGAGAAGAGAGGGTGAAATTAATAATATATAAATTGAGAGAAGTGAGCAGCCAATGGAAGAGCCTCCATGAAAATCAAAACGTTTTCCTTTGGTCTCTAACTTCATTCCTTTATTAATTCAATAGACTATATTTTATTACCGAGAAGCGAATTAGTAAAACCTTTACCTCAATTTGAAAAAATACATTTTTTTATTAAGAAAATTTTTAAGAAGAAAAAATTCTCTCTCAACTCCTATCTTGATTGCATTTTACTGAAAAATAATAATGTTCCTATAAATATTTGATTTAAACAAGCGGAAGGACCGAAATTTTCTAAATTTATCCTCAACGCCTAAGCATTCCATTAACATCACCACTCTTGGGAAAATTTTCCAAGAAATTTAAATATTTATCATCCCATTTTAAATGAAAAATTGATAATGCACCTCCGGTGGACAGCGCACAAAGGGAAGAGGGCAGACCTCTTCTCTTGATAAAATAAATCCTGTACGCTATTCCCTATTTTGTTTAGATGCGGAGTCACTTGAAAGATTTAAAGATGCGAACAAGAAAAAAAAACATGCACGAATGGACGAGTTTATCTAAACCTTTCCAATTTTTACGAAAATTTCCAATAACAGAGAGTATACTCTAGCTCAACGGTTCCCAACCTTTTTTGATGTGCGGCCCACTTTTGCCATAAAAAAAACGCTGGGGCCCATACTAGGGTATACTGGGTATAAATGTGTGCGTGTATGTGTAAGTAAAATGGGTTGGTACAAAATTAGTTGGGTCAGGTTTGAAAAAAGTCAATGCTATTTTTGATGAAAACTGGATTTTTGAACGATACTGGATAGCCTTAAATCGCACTAAACCTTCAGTTTATCTTTGTATTATTTTTCAAAAAAACTAAAGTTGAAAAAGCTCTTTTATTTTTATTATTATAAATTTTTAGATTTGACTAAACACTTAACTACTATTTGTTAAATATAATTTTATATAATCGAACAGAAAAATAAGATTGACAAATAAATATGAAATGAAAAAGAAATATCAAGAGATTTATGCTGAGGAACTTTGACAGATGATACAATTTAATCTATCCCTATTCGTTCTATTAATTATGTATTATTTGAGCTAATTTTAAGCAATAAAAGATTCTAAATAATAAATTTCTAGTTTTATTGTAATTTGAATTAATTTTGTCCCTTGTGGAGGAAAACAATGGGAATGCTTAAAGTTTAAGGAAAATCTTGAAAATTCTCAAAGTTCAAAGGCGATGGAAAAAAATATGACCTCTATGGATAATGTCAACCCTAATTAATTTGAATACATATCAATTGGAATAAATAGGGACCGGGAAGCGCAAAAGTCGTTTTTGAAAATCTCAAAAAACGTTTCTTTTTGTGAGATCAGTGAAGAAAATCTAGAAAAGTCTCAAAATTGACAAAAGTCGAAAGACTTTTTTCCGCTCTCTAATTATAAGTATAAATTTTTATCTTTCATTAGACGTCCGCGGCCCAGTTCCAATCAGCCCGCGGCCCACAAGTGGGCCGCGGCCCATGGGTTGGGAACCGCTGCTCTAGCTGATCACTGTCATCAATACAATACTAAAGTTCCTTAAATAAAATATTAAGTAGTTTAATATTAAAAATTTAAAATCAAGGGGGAACGGAAGCGAAGGTGTTACGCATGTTTTTCCCGATAAGATGGCGTAGTGTGTCATAAAAAGTATGCCCAAAAAATCAAGTAATTCAAAAATTTGCCAAGAGATGTCAAAATAATAGCTAATAATATTTAATGCATTTTCATTGATCTTTTAACAATAAATACTTTATAAATGTTATTATATATTATGTATCTTTTATAAAAGCATAAAAATATATAAATATAGGCCAGATATAGGCTATTAGGTGATCAGCTGTTAGACTAGCCTGCCATCTATTGCAAGAATGCTGAACTAATTTGACAGTTGATTTTTAAATAAATCATCTAAGCTTATTTTAAAAATTTCTTAATTAATATATGATTAATAATAACAATAAATTCATTTTTAAATTAAAAAAAATTAAAGATTATTGGGACGGATTGTTTTTTTGTATTTGCTTGATAACAAAAAATTAATTACGATAATTTTTTGATAAGTCATTAAAAAAATTATAGCTCGATGTCCCAATAATCTCTATTGTCTAGTTTGTTTTTTAAGTACGTTTAGACGTCGCTCCTGAACCCCCTTAAACCATTTTTTAATTTTAAAAGATTTATTTTTTTTTGTATCGATAGATTTAAAAATTTATTTGTATCGATTTGAAAAAAAAGTACAATCTGAGTGTGTCAGTTTAATTCAAAACTTTTTCTATTTCAAAACCAGGTTCAGAGATCAACATCGGTGTATTTTTTTTTTTTTTTTTTTTAATAAATCGATTCAGAGGTCAACTTCTATATAAACAAGAAAGATGAGCGGCGTTAAGAGCAAAGTTGTAAGAAATATAAATAAATTTATATCAAGTGATGGAAAAATAAATAAGAACTTTCTAGAGATGGTCAAGAATCGTGGTAAGAGAGAAAGAAAGAATTAGGAAAAAGTTTCCGCTAAATTAAATCTTTTTTTCCTGGTAAGAAGAAGAAGAAATTCATTTGAATATTGGCATAAACGATTCAAGTTATCAAATCAAGTATAAAAAGATTATTTTCAAATAAATTCAAATTTATTTTTTAAAGCGTCAATGATTTCAATATAAGTAGGCTATATGAATAAAATATCTTTTTTTTTAAGTTAGGGGAAAAAGAAAAAGGTGAAATCTTACGTATTTTCACAATATGATTTTAAATCAATTTTTTCAGTTCTAAATTAAAAATTCCGAGTCTAAAAATTGATACTACATTAAATCAAAAGCGAGGAATGATTCTCAATAAATTATTGCAAAATTTTATGTAAATTTGAGAGCCGTGACGTCACTTTGGCTCTTGGAATATTTTCTAATCATTTATTCATTATGCTTTATTAATAATAATAAACTTGCCAATGCGTAGGATCAAATAACTAATTTTCTTCTTTTCCAATGATATGCATAAATTTTAATTTTTTAAAATTATATTATTATATTCGGAAGACAGATATAAAAAAAAAAAAAATCGAAGGAGTTGAAACCTTAATAAAGTAAATGCAAAAAAAGAGGAATTTAAGGTAAAACAGGGTTGTAATTCAATATCCTCTGGATATTATATCCTTGGATTATGTCATGGTGAAAAAAAAAATGAATCGATAAAATGAATTATTCTTTTTTTTTTTTTTTTGAATTAAAATATTTTCGAGTCTAGAAATTTGAGATGTAAAAATTAATGAATTAATATCTTTTTAATGAAGAATAGAATTTAGAATCATTTGACAAAAGATAATATTATAAGCATATAGACACGCATTTTTATTATTAATGAGTAACAGTAAAAAAATCTGAATAAAATGCAGTTTAAAGAATGAAAAAGAGCGGGTCAAGGACATTTTGCATGGGATTTTATTGAAAAAAAAAAAAAAAATAAATAATAATAATTTGGGTAAATTCACTGGCCATCTGATTTAAACAATTTGTATTAATAGAAAGTAAATGATGAAGAGAATAAAAAATACTTAAGCCTAGAGCACATTTAGGCGACGCGTCGCGACGCTCGCGGCGCGCAGCGAAGCGAAACTTTGTGAGCTCGCACACTTGGGCGACGTTTTTCTGTCGCAAAGACGGATTGTATATGAAAATTCAAAACTATTAACAAAATGTCATCCCCAGAGGGGCACTTTTGTTCCCATTCACACACACATACACACAGTTTTCTGGGCAACTCAGGCCATATAAGACTAAACTCATTATTTGTTAATATATCTATTTGGGGTTCAGGCACTCTTATTTAAGCCATTTGGTGTCCAAATGTGTGTGAATGTGTGTATGAGTGTGAATGAGAAAAAGTGTGAATGTTTTTTTATTAAAAAAAAAAAACTCAAAAATAGATCGGCTTTTGCCGCACGCTGTACAATTCCTATAATATGTGTTTTTGAATATCATTCATTGTTTTTTATTATCAATTGAATTGGATATCAATCAATAGAAATAAATAGGGACGGGGTCTAAGTGCCCGAAAAATTTGTTTTTTATTATTTATTAAATGATATAGCCCTATTTATATAGGCCTACAATCTTATCGGCACGTGGAAATAAGGGCTCCGATCATTATCGAGAATCCACGAAAGCGCACGAAGACGATAGATTTGACGCCTGGCTTCGCCAACTGGGCACACTTGGGCGACGCGCAGCGACACTGACGCTTGAATGCCCTTCCGAGCATTCGGGCGTCGCGGGTCGCGACGCGTAGCGTCGCGTCGCTCAAGTGTGCGCCGTCCTATTGGAATCTATGTAAACTTCTTTCGGCGAAAAAAAATGTCGCGTCGCGTCGCTTCGCGTCGCCCAAATGTGCTCTAGGCTTTAAAGTTATATTTTTTAAATTCAAAAAATTGTAATGTGATAAATTACTTTTAATTGAATTTATAAACTACTAGCCGCGGCGCCCGCCATCGGTGGACTTCGCGCCTAGCCGGGGAGCTTCGCCCCCTGGACCCCCCACCAGCTGGCTCGAACCCGCCTGCGGTGAACCCTGGCCTTTTTTTTTTAAACATTCACAATTTTTTCTCATTCACACTCACACACACATACACGCAGTTTTTTCGACAACTTAGGCCATATAAGACTTTATACGATAACCGTGTTTATGAAAATATATATATTGGGGTCCAGGCATTCTTATTTAAAGCCATTTGGTATCCAAATGGCTTAAATAAAATCATCGGACTGCCTGGGATCCGAACACTCGACCCTTGGTATACAAATTAGGAGCGCTACCAACTACACCAAGTCTGAGGGCGGCCTTTTCTTAATTATGAAAAAAAATTATCATTACTATATGCCAATCCAGAGACTACTTGAGAATTTGTTTACATTCATAGAATACACAAATGCAAAGAATACCTATACATTACCTATGGGAGAAATCGTAACTTTAAGAATTAATAAATCAAAAACTTATAGAAATTTCGGAATTAAAATAATTTTCCTGTAATTGCTAGGAGGTCCTCTTTATGCATATAAAATTTCATTTCAAAATTCCAACTGGAAGTTGCCTAAATAGAGCGAGACCATTTCAAATTTTTCTTGGGGGGGGGGGGCAAACTTTTTTTCTTAAAATTTACTTACAAATAGGCACTAAAATTTAGCCAAAATATATTTTATTTAATTTTGTACAGTTTGTATACTCGTAGATGTATTTTGAAGTATTTTATTTAGAATAATATAAAATTTTATAAAAATCAGAGCCTTTGGGGGGGGGGGCAAATGCCCTCCCCCCCCCCCCCAAATGACGCCACTGAGGGAGACAGACAGACGGACATTAGCGAATTATATATATAGATCTTGGTTAACAACTATAACATTATAATTGATTGTTTTTTTTTATAAGAAAAGATTTTAGTTAGGGGTTAGAACGGTCAGAAGGTGGTGACCTCTATGAAAAAAAGTAGTAAAAATCCCGTCTCGTAAAATTTTAGTGGAGATCTTTTTTTCGTTAGAATTTTCCCTTTCTTTCTAATTTTTTATCTCCTCATATTATTTCAACTCAATTTAAAAATATCAGATTTTGAAAATTTCTTTTTAGAAAGGGAGATGGACAGACAAGGGCTTGGATTATAACTGGAAATAATTAACGCAAAGAGAGTAGGCAATAAACGTAGGCTAAAAAAATGTTAACATTACTTTAAGATTAGCAGATAAAGAACTCACCGGATCTGCATGTTATAAAGAGACAGACTCTTATTAACCGGCCTTTAGAATTTCAAAATTTAAAATTTATTCTAGCGTGTCGGCCTTCTATACCACGGGCGGGTTCGGATCCCAGGCAGTGTGATGATTTTATTTAAGTCATTTGGATACCAAATGGCTTAAATAAGAATGCCTGGACCCCAAATAGATATATTCATTTACAACGGTTATCGTAAAAGTCGTACCGTATATGGCCTAAGTTGCCGACAAGACTGTGTGTATATGTGTGAGTGTGAGTGGGAAAAAAGTGTGTTTTTTATTAAAAAAAATCTGGTGTGATGGTCGCACAGCACACTCTTACCTTTTGGCAAGAGAAAGTTGTATATTGTGCTTGTCACACCGGATATTTTGTGTCGAGATATATTTAGTAGCTCTTAGCACTTAAGTTCCAAACTTGACCATGCGATTCATAGATGGCGCTGATCTACAAATTCTCCAACATCAGTAAATTGTACTTCAAACAATTTCCAAGAAAAATTTCACTGATATACGTTTTAAAGAGCATCTAAAAAATAGTTCAATTATGAATTATAAACAAAATCATTGCAGCTAATTTTGAAAAAATCGAAAAAAACTGAAATAGTACATCAGTACTTTTTGGCGAATTTTGTTCAAAAGCTTATTTTCACCCCTTGGGAAGGTGACTAACTTAATTATATTATTTAAACCTCGTAGCTCTTTTAGTGCCTGAGATATTTTGTTCACAGACACACACACAGACAGGCCATGTCGCGAAAACCACTTTTTTGGATTCAGGGGACCTCAAAACGTGAAGATCCATCAAAATCTCGACATCGAATTTTTGATATGAATCCAATACTTTCCTCACCATATATTTCATATACAGGGTAAGAGAAAGTAATAAACCATTATTTTAAAAATGTGTTTATTTGAAGAGCTCAAATTTAAAACCGTTATATTTTTTTCTTATTATAGTTAACCAACATCGCTAAAATAAAAAAAAAAAACTGTATTGATTTTTAACCAGCAACATTTACGGTGCATAGGCACAAAAACAATAAAGAATTTTTATCTCTCTTTTCTTTGGTATTTAAAAATAAATTAAATAGAATCATTTCGAATTGTTTCCGAAAAAATGCAATATTCCTTGTAGTAGAAAATAAATATTATTTTTCCTCTGTTTATTTCAAGCCAAGTTGTGAGATTGACGTTCAATTTTCCCAGGCAAAAAAAAAAAAACGACTTCAATCAGTTCTAACGGTTTCTTATCTTGTAAAAAAATCATAATCCAAAACAAACTGGGATTTTGACCGGGAAGGAAGGACGAGAGAGGCTGATTTGCCGAGACCTTATCAATAAAGCAGTATCATTCTCGAGGACCACATAAAAAAAGGGTCTTAGAAGACAGAGAGAGGGGGGGGGAGGCTCTCCCTTTGAACCCAGGCGGGATGCCCTCGTAACCAGTAGCGACATCAGCTCGCAAATTCGTAGGAAAAAGGGTGGGGAGGGGGTGGGGGAGGGTGCCCACCTCATCATGCATCGTTCGCACTTGCATGGACATCAATGGGGACGTAACGAACTAGAACATGCGCAAATTATCAGGAGAAAAATAAATGCATATTCGGTATGTACGCGACCAAAAGGGTGGATGTTGGTTAGAAGGTGTTGGAATTGGATTATCAAAAATCTCATATCGTAAAAGAAAAAAAAAATGTAACCAATTTATATAATATATTCGCTGAAAAAAAAATCTTTCTAAAAAATAATAAAATACAAACTCAAAGGCGAATTAAATACACATAACTTAATTTAATTTTTTATTTCAAATTTTTCAGTGAATATTAAAAAATCAAACCGCCCCATCTACCGGCACCTTGTGAAGTTACATTATTTCCTATCTCTAACTCCTCCTCCTGATTTCGTCTCTAGCTAATGAACTAATCCTTATTTCTGGTCCCCTCCTTTTATCCAACCTCTTCTATGCTAGGAGGGATGTCCTAGTTGAGGAGGGACTTCCTCAGCACCGGCGTGTAGCCTGTTCCTTTCGAAGAATGCATCATTGAGAGGAACCTTCTTTACGTCCCTTCCACAGGACGGGATGTACACAACTGCCTCTCCTAGTAGAGTTGTTTGGGGGCTATTGTGGTAAGATCCTATATTCCAATCCAGTGCTTGCTTGAGGATTTGTTTACATTAAATATAAATATTTTTATGTAATGAAAAAATCCCTCACGCCCAGGATTTTAAATTGTGTGAGTTGTTGTCCTGTACCCAGGAAGAAAAATGTATTTTCCATGTATTGGCTACCAATCAATTAAAATAAAATAGGGACTAAATGGCCTCAGATGCCGAAAGACTTTAAAAAAACAACATATGTGTCTCCCACTCCATTCACATTTTTTTTTTTTTTGAAATCTCACAAAGATGTACTTAAAAACAATAATCCGTATTTATTGTAATCTTTTTATATTTTAAAAAAGATTAATTCAACTTCCACTGCACTTTGATTATTTTCAATAAATAAATAAAAATCGGCTATTTTTTAAATAAAATATTTATGAATAGAATTTAAAGGCTTTGTGACTTCAATTGAGCAAAAAGAAAGGGAGAAAAGAGAGAGAGAGAGAGAAAAGCACTAACAAAATCCAGCCAACTGAAAGGGAATGGAAAATGAACTCGTATCTATTTATAAGCGGTTTTATAACAAAATAAGTATTAGCTTATATTTATTAAATACAGTATTTTGCAAATAATGGAGAATTGTTTGAAGCTATCTATGGATGGGTGCAAGAAAGAATCTGATGTTACATTTTTTTTTTTTTTTTTTTTTGAAAAATGTGATTTTTTTATTCAAGTTTTCTCGTCCTCGGGCTTGGTGTATTGGCTAGCGTTCTGGCCTTCTATACTAAGGGTCGCGGGTTCGGGACCCAGGGAGTCCGATGATTTTATTAAAGTCATTTGGATACCAAATGGCTTAAATGAGAATGCCTGGAACCCCAATATATATATTTACATACCCTGGTGTTATGCATTAGTGTCTCAAGCGCCAAAAAATTAAAAATTGAGTTAAGCACGGAATATTGTTTCAAATGCTATAATTAATAGTATTTTTTATGAAATATGTCTTAAAAAAATGTATATTTAATGTTACTTGCACAATTGACAAAAAAAATTATATATAATCCAATGAAAACAAAAAACTTTAATGTTAATTTTCTCAAATCTCGGTAGCTGGCGCTTGACACACTAATGGGTAACAGGGTCCAATTAATAACGGTTATCGTAAAAGTCTTATATGGCCTAAGTTCCCGAAAAGGCTGTGCTGTATGTGGTGTAAGTGAGAAAAGTGTGTGTTAAAAAAAATTCA
>JAKCPI010008897.1:0-36761 GCA_023213315.1 Euborellia annulipes
ACCATTCTCTGAGCATTTCTACTCAAATAACTTTGAGAACTTGGCTACTAGTAGCATTTACAAGCTTCGCTCACTTTTGTTTACGTTAACTAAAATCCAGCCCGCTGGTCGTCTCTTTCTCTCACCTACGTGATCAGGCTCTTCGATTTGACAATCGTTTCACAGAATACAAGAGAGAAGGACTTTGAAACTTGAAACTTTGAGGTACTCCAAGATTTCTGACTCCATTATCCTCGTTTATTTCATTAAATTCAAAATAAAATTAGAGAGGATGTAATTATTCTTTTATTATATACCTGCCTCAACAAGTGCTACACGTTTTTTTTATATTAATATTAAACGATTTTTTTCTCCCACCTGCATATATGGTATAAATCTGACTAAAAGGGCAACTGGAAGTACGTAGGCCCCCGAGCCATTAAGTGTAGTGGGTGCGATGCTTCAATTACTTCTTCCTCGTGGTAGCCATTAATTAAATTACCTCCTCTTCCTCACCACCCACTCAGTTCGCTCCCGTCACAGGCCACTTAAAAATAGGGAAACATTCCTCTCAAATTACTTGCCACTCAGCTGACCAACCATTAAATATTTGGATAGGACATTAAAAAAAATGAACTTAGAAAATTTTTCTTAATATAAACTAAAATGTTTATAATCAAAATACTTGACTTATTGTCTTTAAAGTTGTGATTATATTATCCTACTTCACTCTCTCTCTCTCTCTTCTGTAGTTGTACAGCTAACTCCATATTCGCACACGAACAATTTCTTTTTTAAAGAGATGAGTTTAATTGAAATTCCGAAATCCCAATAAAAGAAATTAAGATCGCTATTTGATTTTTATTCTTTGATCAACAACAAGTACCAAACATCACTTCCGGATTAATTTGTTTAATTTAAAAGAAGCGACTGATCAATAAAAACAAATTCTAACATTTATAAATTGAAAAACTCACCAGGACTTTGATGAAAATTGAGTTTTATATTTTCAATGAAAACAAGGATTATTTTTCTTGTTTTCATTTGACTGACGACCTGATCAAAAAATTCGATACTTAAAAAATGAGGAGGCTTAATAAAGAAATTAAAAAAAAAATTTGTACCTCTCCTATTCTTCGCTTAAATGATAACTATCGTATTCACAAATAAATAGATCTATAGTCTAAAATTCATAGACTCCCGAAAGAAAAAGAAGGGGATATTTTGAGAGGAAATAATAAAATAAATGAAGGTGGATTTTTTTCTGGTCCGGCCACGTCAGCCAGAATTTTCCCCTCGGATCCGTTCGATAGTGGCTTCTTCTCTTATCCTAGAAGAAAAAAAACGAACCCACCCCCTCTCTACCCCCTTACACCCTTGCGGTGTAAATCCTTCACGATTATAATCTATGGAGTATCCGGGGGGGGGGCGATCAGGCCAAGGATCCAATATTAATAAAGCTGTCTTCTTTAAAATATTAATTTTAAAAATATCTTTCGGAAATTTAAATTAACGCTTTTTATGGATAATTATTTTTATTATTTTAAATAATAAAAAATCTGGTGTGATGACGCACAGCACATAACTTTTTCTTACCTTCGGTAATCAAAAGTTGTGTTCTACGTCAGATTTTTTGTGTCGACATGTATTTAGTTTCCGACAGTACGGTATATTCGAATTTCAAGATGTAAAATTTATAAGTATGGCAAAATGTTTATTTAATATTTTGTTACCAAGGCAACCATTTCTCCTATCCTTCCTATGAAGTACAAGAGTAAAGTGGTCTTCAGAAGATTTCAATTGCAAAATGAGAATATACATTTTAAAGAGCATCTAAAAAATAATTGATTTTTGAATTTAAAAAAAAAATCGTTGGAGCGAATTTTGAGAAAATGAAAAAAAAAGTGAAAAAGTACATCAGTAAAGTACTAGTACTCTTTGGCCGAATTTGTTTAAAAGCTTATTTTCACGGTCCCGGGGGGTCTTTAACTTATATATAAAATTTCAGCCTCATAGCTCAATTCCTTCATGCTTGAAATTGAACACACTCACACACAGACAGACCATGTCGCGAAAACCACTTTTTTGGATTCAGGGGACCTCAAAACGTGAAGATCCATCAAAATCTCGACATCGAATTTTTGACATGAATCCAATACTTTCTCTCTCTATATATATTAACATATATAGAGGTAAGGGAAAGTAAAAAATTGAAATGTTTTATACTCTGACTATGAAAAAGCTCTATTGGAAATTCAAACTTTGTATAAGGAGAACAGAATGTTATAAGAGCAGGGATGGGCAGGGTGGCGATCCTTTTGGATTTAAATCCGAAAATCCGATCCAGGAAATCATTTTTGTTCTCTTGATCTAGAATCGGATCGCTAATCCTTTTCGAAAGAGATTTTGCGTTCCTTTTCAAAGGATTGCCAATCCTTTAAATTTTCTTCTTTTTAATAAAAATGTATCTTTTCAATTCAACCAAAGGCCTAAAAATCAGGTCCGGACGGGGATCTAGATTTGCGGATCCTTTTTTCTAAATCGAATCGGATCGCCCGAGTTTTTTCAAATCACGGGATCGGATTGTTAATCCTTTTGCAACAGCCGAATCGGATCGTCAGAACTGACCGGATCGCTAATCCTTCCATGTTAACGCGAATAATTTAATAATTCTCGTGTTAAATAATTTTCTAATTCCATTCGAATGCCGATATTTTTTTAAATTCTTTAGACTAACATAAAAAATCTTTTTGCGATTATGTTAATTAATTTTAATGAATTCATGATCACATCGCTATCTCTTTTTCTCTCTCCGAGTTTTTTTTTTTTTTTTTTACGCATTTTCTAGTTTATTTGTTCACCACGCCCTTTTTTTCCCTGCTCTCGTCCACAATTTTTTTTTTTCTTCTTCTATTCTCTCCCTCCATTGGTTAATTCATTAGCGCATTATGATTATTACGTGGGTCGGGTTTCTTACTGAACAATGATAGCATTTGTGTCAATATTAGCTAAAGAGAAACAAATTTATTATCAATCTACAAAGTGAGTGCTATTTTAAATTAAATTTTCGATAAAATAAAAAAAGAGAAATAAGAGAAAAAGAAAATAAACCTAGTTAATTTTTTTTTATTTATTATATAATTTCAATTAATCAAAATTATCGACTGTTGAACATTTTTTTCACTGAAGAAAATCATTTCATCTGGCTAAATGTTTGAACTGACCTGCTGAAAAGGAATAAAATTAGTTAGTGTCTGTAAAATAATTTTATTACTTTCTCTTACCAAAATGCTAACTAATACATCTCTTCTGAGTTCAAAAAAGTGGGTCCCGCAAATTTGTCTGTGGGTGGGTGTGACTGTGTAACTATAATAACCATGACGGAAATGACCTACGAGGTTGAAATTTTATATTTAAGTTAGGTATCCCCCCAGACAGTTAAAATAGGCTTTTGAACAAAATCGGCTCAAAAGTATTGGTACTTTACTGAAGTCCTTTTACACTTTTTTTCGATTTTCTCAAAATTGGCTTTAACGATTTTGTTTAAAATTCATAAATCAACTATTTCTTAGATGCTCTTTAAAAAGTATATCAGTAAAATTTTTCGTAAAAATTGTTTGAAGTACACTTTACTGATGTAGTATTTCTGATTTTTCAAATTCATTTTCCGGCTCTTTCTTCCATATAGACAATGTTAAATCCCTATGGGGATTTGCATGTTAATTTCGATCCAAAGGGGGGTCCCCTTTGGAACTTTTTACACATTTAAAAAAAATTTTCCAATTCTTATGAAATTTTGTATTTATTTAGGATTCTCTTTTCTATATAAAATACCCAAATATGAGATTAAAATTTTGAAAAATAACTATAGTTTATTTCAAGCAATCAGCATTTAAAATACACAGAGCCTATGGACATTTTGAATCAATTTACTTATGAAACGCGAGTGGTTAAGTTTGCGGAAACTAAATATATTTCGACACAAAAAAATCTGGTTTGACCAGCACTTACCTTCGGTAAGAAAAAGTTTGTTTGCTGTGCGTTAAGTCACACCAGGTTTTTTTTTTTAATATAATGAGCTTGATTAGAGCGAGGGGTTATGTTATGTTAAAAGAAAATAAACATAATAATTAACTTCTACCATCCTCTTGCTCGCTTTGAATAATTTACATTTTATTTAATTAACAAGAATTTTAGAGAAATTAAATTTTATTCATTTTATTTATAACATTAATATTTCGTATTGTTCTAATTACTGGACTCCATTGCGAGGTAATTTGTAACTTAATTGATTTTAAAGCATTCCAAGGGGTGTCGTTCGTTCACATTCGCTGTGTGAGTGACTTTATTTATCTTTCAACAAGTGGGTCAAAAAGAGTTTGAGAGAGAGAGAGAGAGAGAAAGAGGTCTATAAACTTTAATAACGGATTTAAAATCACTTTAAACAAACAAACTGATCAGAGTGGATGTAATCATGTTTATTAATCCAAGTGGAAAAGATTCCTTAATGAGTCCTCTAAATTAAGTGGGTGAGAGGGTTGAGGGGTAATTATTCATTATTATTCTCATTTTCTAATGATTCTCCTAAAATAACAAGTGGCGATGAACCTGAAAACATTTTTATATAAATCATTTAGTAGAATATATTTTTAGAATGTCAATGTATTCTCATTATGCTCAGGGGCCCGCATCTTGTGGGTACGTGGATGGCGACTACGAGCTACCCGAGCTGGGACTGGCAGTCCTTTTCTTTTTCATTCTCAATTCTCTTTTTCTTTTTCAAGGAACATGTCTGTCCCTATCTTCTATATTTTCAACAGGTGCCAGACCATGCTACGGGTCGGCCTGTTCTATTTCTTCCGGGTGCAAAAAACCCATTCCCCCGATCCCGCACTGCGGGAATAAGGCTAAGGAGAATGCATCCTAATTTCAAATTTTTAAATTTCTTTTTAACTAATTAAATACCAAATTTTTTATCGTTTTAATTTAAAAAACTTGGTGTAACTTAATGTTAATGCACAGCATTCAACTTTCTCTTACCTTCGGTAATTGGAAGTGCTGTGCTATCACACCAGATTTTTTGTGTTGACATACCATTTCTTTTGCACCTTAGCTTTTTGAAAGTTAGGCAGCCACTTTGACTCACCACCATATATGTCAGTGAACTTACTTGAATTGGCTTCCTTGAATCATTTAAAATTTCTTGCTCAGGGGCCCACATCTTGTGGGTACGTGGATGGCGACCACGAGCTGCCCGAGCTTGGACAGGCAGTCCTTCAGTTCTTTAAATGTCTGTCTCTTCCTTCCTCTTTTCATCAGGCGTCAGACCATACGACGGGCCGGCCTGTCCTATTTCTTCCGGTCGTAAAAACGTATAATAGGGTTAGAGGAAAAGTGAGGTCCGCCGACCCTGCATCGCGGGACAAGGCAAGGAGAGAAGAAGAAGAAGAATCATTTAAAATTTCAACTTTTTTATTAATTCCATCTTTTTATTTAGAAAAAAGTAAAAATTATTTCAAAATTTATTTGGTATCCAAATGGCTTAAATAAAATCATCGGACTGCCTGGGGGTCCGAACCCGCGACTTTTGGTATACGAGGTTAGCACGCTAACCCCTACACCAAGCCCCAAGGGCGACATCGAATTTTCGACATGCTATATAACTTATATATAACGCTGACAATCCTTTATAACAGTGGTTCCCAACCTTTTTTGATGTGCGGCCCACTTTTTCCTTAAAAAAAAAACGCTGAGGCCCAGTGTATATATATAATTTTATATAAATATATATAATTTTTATCTTTTCTTAGACGTCCGCGGCCCAGTTCCAATCAGCGCGCGGCCCACGGGTTGGGAACCGCTGCTTTATAAGATGGTCTCGAAATACAAAAAAATTTTAATTTTCATTTTGGAAAATGGTTCATTAATCTTCATTTTTTTTTTTTCTCCAATTTCACTGATAATCTATAAAAGGAAACGCCAATTTATGATGTCACAATATATTCCTAATAAGATAAACAATTAAATAGAAGATTTATTATTATTGTTGTTATTATTATAAATGACACAAGTGAATCCCTTGAGCTCTTAGATATTAAATAAACGTCATTTAAAAGAAAAATATGTTCAAGGAGTGGCAGAGGAAATAATATATTTCTCTCGTATGAGATCCTATCGTCATTCGTTATGATTGAAAGGAGACGGTGGGATTAACGAGTCGATCAATCTCAATTGATCCCTTGCCAAAAAAATCTGGTGTGACTGGCGCACAGCACATAACTTTCTCTTACCCTTCGGTAAGAGAAACTTGTGCACCGTGCTGCCACACAAGATTTTTTGTGTCGAGATATATTTAGTTGCTCTTGGCACTTTAGATCCAAACTTGACCACGCGATAATTTATAGATGGCGCTGAGCTACGAATGCTTCCACATCAGTAAAGAATACTCCAAACGATTTGCACGAAAAATTTCACTGATATACTTTTTAAAGAGCATCTAAAAAATAGTTCATTTATCAATTTTAAACAAAATTGTTGCAGCGAATTTTGAGCAAATCAAAAAAATTGAAAAAGTATATCAGTAAAGTACTAGTATTTTTTGGCCGATTTTGTTCAAATTCTTATTTTCACTCCTTGGGAGGGTGCCTAACTGAAATATAAAATTTCAACCTCTTAGCTCTTTTAGTTCCTGAGATATTTTGTTCACAGACACACAGACATGTAGCAAAAACAACTCTTTTGGATTCAGGGGACCTCAAAAGGAGTATATCCATTAAAATCACCACCTCGAATTTTTGACATGAATCCAATAAGCTTACTTTCTCTCTATTAAGATTTAAAAGAATTGTTTGGGTTTATTGGACCATGAAGTCAAAGACCTAGTAAAATAAAAATGATATCTAGCTAGAGCCTTGTTTGAAAAGGATGGAATTTTTTCAATCAATGCTCAAATAGACTGTTCATTAGCCAGTCAATATATCGTTTAAGATTGCAAGTTTGTGAGATTTGTTTGTGCTGTGTTTGTGTGTGTTGAGAAAATTGCACCTCCTGGAGTCGAACCAGGACACGATTACGCGGCGGGTGGACTACCCTTATCCTAGGGCGCCGGAAAAATATTAATAATAAAAATTATGGAGAAAATAAACCAGCGCTTGCTTTCCACGTTAAAACAAATTATTTGGCAAATATTTCGCATTGCCTAACGCAATACATCCTCACTCATTGTTTTAAATTATAGGTACAGGGAGGGACAATATTAAGTTTTCAACTTGAGATTATTTCATTGTTTTTAAAAAAATATATATTTTTTAATGGAAAGTTTCTTGATTCAAACCTAGAAAATTTCTAATAAAGATTTTCATTTTCATTTATAAAAACAATGAAATAATCACAAGTAGAATTTTTATTATTCAGAGACAAAATTTATTTGAATTCAAATAATTTGCTATAGGAAAAAAAATTCTCTAGCTCTTTCGTTTCTCTTCTAGGCCGCAAGTTAGCGCTGCTGTCATTCACGTTGCCTACGATTTGTGATGACAAGTAATAATTTAATATTGGCTTTATTATTTTCGTTTTAAATATTATTTTTGCATATCTCAACGAAATTTTGTTTGTAAAAATATCGTGATAACTCTATTATCCGACTGATTAATAAGATTTTTAAAACAACATTGAATATTCGATGGAATTTACATTTTTCTAATTGACATCATAGGAGGTTATAATTATTTAACTAAAAGTAAGTAAAATTATATTATTTCATTATTAATTCTTTATTTAAATCAAATATAAATTCAAAACAATAGATCTATTAATCTTTATAATTATATTAAATCGACATAGTTCTAAAAAATTCATTTTCCCTTTATAGGCCACGTGCAATTTGACTTTAAAAAATCATAATAAATTTGTTTTTTTATTCGTTTTAAAGAATCTAATAATATTTTTGAATGATTTGGTATCAAGTAAACAAGATTTTGCATTAACTTTTTGTTTTATATTTAAAATAATTGAAATGCCAACTTCCCAAACTCAGTGCTTTAATTTAGAAATATTATAATTTCAAGCCTTATTTAGAATAGAACAAAATTTTAGTGCCAAATTCTATTTCATTGACTTCATTATTAACTCTTTATTTTAAATTAATTTAATAAATACTCTATTTTTACTTATATTTTCATTTAAAGGGATCCAATTTATACCATGCCTGTTGATATATATATATATATATGTTGAAGATGGATTAAAGTCAGCTAATATTTATTCTCATTCTAATTTCAACATGTTCTTCGAGCTCCATAAAATAGAATTTTTCTTGACGGTGTGTTGGGACACGAGAATTAAGAGAGAATTTTTCTACTCCAAGCAGAAGGTTAGTATTTGATATTTTGGTTTTTAAGCTTAATAAAAATCTTTATTCTTATTGAATTTTTCTTTGAATTTAATTATAAAAATTAGAAATTGACTTCATTACATCATTAATAATAACTCTTTATTTTAAATTAATATAATAAATATTTTATTTTTACATGTAAATTTGGGATTCGTAACATCCTGTGGCTGTTTATTTATATATATATATATCATATTTATTTATATATATATAATCATTAACAGCACAATTAATAAAGTTTTTCTAAAATTAATAATGAATTCTTGTTTCAGATGATTCTTTTCACACACGAGATCCTTTAACAAAATATTGAAGACCTACTTCATATAAAGAAAAAGACCTACATCTGCTGGAAAACATTTCTTTGCTTGGTAAGAAATCTTCTCATCTATGCTTAATCAAAATTTCTATTTAAAATGATTATTAATAAGTAAGCAAGATTTTGCATTAACTTTTTCTTTATATTTGAAATAATTGAAATCAACTTCCCTAACTCAGTCCTTTAATTTAGAAATATTATAATTTCAAGCCCTATCTAGAATAGAACAAAATTTTAATGCCAAATTCTATTTCATTGACTTCATTACATCATTAATAACTCTTTATTTTAAATTAATTTAATAAATATTTTATTTTTAGATGTAAATTTGGGATTCATAACATACTATGACTGTTTATATATATATGACAGCACAATTAATAAAGTTTTTCTATTATTAATTATGAATTCTTGTTTCAGATGATTCTTTTCACTCACGAGATCCTCTAACAAAGAATTGTAGACCTACTTCATGTAAAGAAAACACCTGTATCTGCTGGGATACATTTCTTTGCTAGGTAAGAAATCTTCTCATCTGTATTTAATCAAAATTTCCATTTAAAATGATTATTAATATAATTATAATGCTGTTAATTAATTATTTAACTAAAAGTTGGTAAAATTCTATTATTCTTTATTTAAATAAAATATAAAATCAACACAATAGATCTATTATATTAAGATAAATTAGTGAAGAACCAGCAAGTTCATTCACATCCATTTAATTGATTTTGCAGAAAATTCTGGGCCTATGCTTATTAAAAACTCTACACGTTAGTACCACTAATTATTGATAAAAATATTCTTACCTCTCCCTTTTACGTATTTCATATTTTTTGACGGCCAACACTCTGCTTATGCATTAAACGATTCCCGAAAGACATCAGATCTAAAAGATTTAGATGTGTCTTTTGTGCCATGTAGCTATTAATTATAATGGAATATACTAAAGATCACAAACGTTGGACTAGTCATTTAAAAACTTCATTATTACAAGTCTCTAAAATTATTACATTATAATCTTCAAATTAAAATTACTTGTAGTAAAGTAATTTGTTTTTTAATATATAATATAATATATATATATATAGAAAAAAGATATTCTTTATTATAATTCTAATACTTTCTCATATTTTCAGATTCTTTTCTACTTGGCTCTGATATCTGAAGAGATTAACTCAATGAGTCCGATTCACTAAATGATACTCCCTGAAATACCATCTTCGAGGATCTGACAGAAATGGTCGTTGATCATCCTATGCATTTGCCATCACTGGTCTTGGTCGCAGGGAAAAGAGGAAGGAATTTAAGAAAAGCAATCGAAAACCTGCTCAACTCCTTGACTACTTCAATAAGTAAGTAAGAAAATCAAGATAAATTAGCTAAGAAACCAGCAAGTTCATTCACATCCATTTAATTGATTTTTGCCAGATAGTTCCTATTTGTTATCACAATATTTTTTCACTATCATATAGAAATAAAATTCCATCTGCATTTCATTATGCAGGTGGGCAGACTAATAATATTATAAATTTTACTCCCTTTTTTCTTATCATTTATTATTTGAGATATTGTGTGTGATTCTCTCTTATTAGAATCTTTCTAGGCCTATATCCTGGATACAAAATAAATTTCAACCTAAGACAAAGATTAAATAAAGTGCTAAATTTGATAACAAAATCGGGGAGTTGTGTAATTTTTTCGGTTCAGCTAAGACATTTATAAAAATAAAACTTTATTTTAATCTACAGTATTTCGTTGAAATTTATTTTGAATCCAGCTTGTTACAAGATTGCAATAAGAGAAGTTCATCTAAAAATGAAACTTATTAACTTTTTTTAAAAATAATGTGTCATATGCAAAGCGGAGTCATTCACCCTTGTTCTATTAAAAAATATAATTTTAAATTATTTTAAATTTCCTCAAAAATTAGTATAAATTAGTACCATACTTAACAAGAAATATATATGATTTCTTATATTTTTTACTTGGCCCAATTAATTTTATTTTATTAAAAGCACAATTAAATAATTGTTTTATATTTCCATGTTATATAATTTTGAATTATTTTTGTTTTAGATGTTTAATTTCACTTTCGACTCCGGGAGCGTCTCCTTATTAAAATCACAGACTTACCTATGCTTTTGATACATCTAATAAAAAATCTATACGAAGCTAACACCGCACGAATAAGAATAGAAAAGAACCTATCAACCGAATTCACCACCGAAGCGGGCGTTAGACAAGGATGCATTCTATCACCGATCCCCTTCAACATCTACGGCGAGATGATAATGCGCAATGTCTTGGATTCATGGGAGGGTGGGATATCGGTTGGCGGAAGAAAAATAAACAACCTGAGATACGCAGATGATACTCTTATCCTGGAGCTGATGAAATAGAGCTGAAAACAATAATGTTGCAGCTGAAAGTAGAAAGCGAGCAATACGGCCTGGAGATCAATGCTACTAAAACTAAAGTGATGATCATTGACCGTGCCAACAACAACCAACCGCAAACGACAAACATCACAGGCTACGAGGTAGTTGACTCCTTCGAATACCTAGGCTCCATTATAAACTACCTGGGGCAATCAGAGCAAGAGATCCGCCGAAGAACAGCGATAGCTCGAACATCGATGGTAAAGCTGTCAAAGATATGGAGAGACAACAACATCTCGAAAGCCACAAAGTTAAAGCTGGTCAATTCCCTTATCTTTCCCATCGCCACATACGCTTCTGAAACGTGGACAATGAAAAAGGCCGACCAACTGCGAATAGACGCATTCGAAATGTGGTGCTACCGGAGAATGCTCCGCATCCCCTGGACCGCCCATTGGACGAATGCGTCTATACTAAGCGAACTCAACATCCAAAAAAGATTGTCCACAAGGATAAAATCGGGAATGCTGGCATATTTCGGCCACCTGGCCAGAAGAACTGACGGCCTGGAGAGGCTCGTGATAGAGGGCAAGGTCGACGGTCGGCGTCCTCGAGGCAGATCTCCAATGAGATGGGTCGACCAGGTCGAACGGGCTGTCGGCCAGGGACTGCAACATTCGATCCATGTGGCCCAAGACCGAGCGGCATGGAAGACGACAACAGAGGACATCACATAGCTTCACCACGCTGCTCCTTGAGGAGCAAAGGACCGAGAAGAAGAAGAACCTCTGCTATCTAAAAGATCTGCATCAACCTGGGAACACTTCATTGCAAGGTAAGAAATTTTTTTTTTTTTTAACACTCACACTTTTTTTTTCATTCACACTCACACTCACATTCACATAGTCTTTTCGGCAACTCAAGCCACATAATACTTTGACGATAACCGTTATTTTTCTTTCAACCTCCGATAGGCTATAAAAGAAAGACGGATGAATATAAAAAAATAATTTTCTTACGAAAAGTTAATGTATAATCAAGATTACTTCTCTACATAATCGCCTTGACGATTGAGGCACTTGTGAACAAGCTTTGGAATTCTCTCTCCATGAAATGTAGCCGCCAATGAATTGAAGTGAGTTGAGATGGTGTCTTTGAGCTCTTGGCCAATTTGGAAGGGCGACCCCCCAAGCCAAAAACTTAAAACAAACCTTCAACACACGTAAGGTTATGGCAACTATTTTTTGAGACCAAAAAGTTATGTTGCTTGAGGTTTTTATGCAGCGGAGAAAAAATTACTGCAGATTCTTATTGTGAAACTGCGACGTTTAAGGAGAGCTATTCAAAAAAAGAAGACTTTAACAATTGTTCTGATTCATGACAATGCCCGTCCTTAGTACTCGTGTAGTGTTCATTGGCGGCTCTCATGAAGAGAGAATCGCAAAGCTTGTTCACAGATATGACAAGTGCCTCAATCGTAAAGGTGATTTTTATCTAGAGAAGTAAATCTTGATTATGCATTAGCTTTTGATAAGAAAATCATTTTATATATATATTTCCAACTGCACGAACAACCGCAACAACAAATTTGAGTAAACATCCTATTTTCCTGCAAATATTCTTTCTATTCACCCGTCTGATCGGAGGTTGAAAAAAAAACATATATATTGAATTAAGAAATATTTGTAAAATATTAATTAATAATCTTTTAAAAGTTGAAATGAAAAATTAAACAAATACAGTAGAGTCTTGTTAATTCGGACTTCGATACCCCGGCAGACCGGCTAATCCGGCGTTTTAAAAAGCCACTTCTTGAATTTAGAAAAAACACTAAGCCGGCATTCTTATAAATACAATCTGCTAAAACAATTTCAATTATTTTAAAATTTAGTAGAAATTTATGATTGGAGGATATAAAAGCAATAAAATGTTTCGGGTATTCCGACATTTTCAAAATCCGGCATCGTTTAGGCCGGATTAGCAAGACTCTACTGTATTTCTTAAAATTTATAAATAATTGCAAGAATTCTGAATCACAATAAACAATTTTTATTTTATTAATTATTTGCTTTTAGGGTGGTAAGGTAAACACACCACAGTAATGGGCCAGGGACGAGTAGATGGCCATTTTGAAAAGAAGATAAAAAAACAAAAAAATTTTAAAGGATCAAATAAAAATTTCACTTTAAAAAAAATAAAAATTCAGTGGAATATTTTGAAATGATTGCATTTACATAAGTGTCTTCGTGTGCATCCGTTGTATGATGCATCCATCACAAAAAAATTGTTTGCTTCAATACAACGGATGCGCTGATGCTCGGAATAGATGCAAAGAAGACACTTATGTAAATGCAATCATTTCAAAATATCCCACTCAATTCTTATTTTTTATCTTTTTTTTCAAAATGGCCATCTACTGGTCCTTGGCCCATTAGTGGGGTGTTCACCTTACGAAATTTCTTAAATTCACTTTCCAAATTTTCTGGTGAAAATATTTAAAAAATTTAACTGATAGTCTAATTAAATTGAAAGTAGGAGAAGGATTAGGGTAAGAAATAAAAAAATAATATAAATAGTTAAAATTTATTTATTTATATAATCATAAAATAATATACACTATTTAAAACATGTTGCGAATGAATAATTAATGTCCTCATGAACTAAAGATTCTTTTAAAAAATATACTTTACATATAAAAATTATTTTGATGGATAATATTTATTTGTTTTATTTTTAATTATAGATGAAATTATTTAAGGATTTCGCATTGGAGTTCAGGGAGAAACATCCATCACAAGAATAAATGAATAAAAATGAAAAACCTACGATCTTAAACTTACGATCTTAAGAAGAGAAATCTTTAGCAATCGTCGAGAGCATCGCAGAAATTAAAATCAAGGTAAGCGGCCAACATTTCATTCTCTCTATTTAAATAAAGTATTTATTCCTATATATGCCGACACAAAAAATCTGGTGTGACAAGCACGGAACACAATTCGATTACCGAAGGTAAGAGAAAGTTGTGTGCTGTGCGACCAGTCACACCATATTTTTTTTATTAGAGGTTTCCAAATAATTAAATAATATTTATTTTGTATGCATTTTTTTTCAGATTTGTTTTTGGTTGCTTTCATCATCTACACACATCAATGCAAGATCAATCTATTAATTATTTTGATGCTTAAGATTTAGAAGCCTATCAGAATCTTAAATTCAATGCCTGGGGAAAAATAAAAACGCCATGTAAGTATTTTTATAATTTCTTTTTATTTAAATTAAATGCATGAATTAATTATATAATACACAAGTTATTATTTATTTTTTAAGCTATATTATAAAACAAAAAAAATATTTTTTTTAAATACAATTTGTATTTAATAAAAAGATATGAAATAAAAAATGATTATTCATAAAATGAATTGTCATTTATTTATTTCATCATTATTATTATTATTATAATTTCCCCCCCGAGGATGTCACCTTGTCGTGGTGGGGGGGCTTAAGGCTTTAAGCTCGACCAAGAACATCCAAGTCTCATTGCCTTGGTTCATCCAAGGGAATTTAAACCAGAATAAGTGCTAAAGACTTATATATTTGTTTAATAAATAAATATTTATTTAATAAATATATTCTCTTTAGCGCCCCTGGCGCGCAGAGAGCCGGCAACCCGCTTCGTTGCCTCTCCATGCCTGCATGCAGCAGGCATGGAGGGGGAAGGCGGCCGCCGCCGTCGCCTCTGTCGACTTGAGCTCTCTGCGCATGCGCCAGGGGCCAGAGAGTGGGGACTGGAGGCTATATAAGTCATTGCGCGCATGGGTTGGTGGTCGGGGTTGGTGGTGGACAGCAAACTGATCACATCGTCTCGCCTTCATAGTAGATTTCTATATAATGATTTATTAATAAAGACTATTATATACCTGAATCATGACTTTATTTTCTTTTCTATTACCTATCACTAGTATATAAATATTATATTCAAGAATATTAATAATTTTTATTATTTTAATATGAGAATATTAATTAAACCTAATTTAAATATTTACTATTGTTTTAATTATTTCAAATGAATATTTTTTCTATATTACAATTGAAAGTAACTATTTTATTAAAGATTATTAATAATCTCAAAGTGAGTTTTTTATTAATAGAAGAATATATATTTAAATATTTATTTTAATTAATAAATATTTAAATATATATTTTTTAATTAATATTCTCCCTTTAATATCAAACAAACCTTGAGATCCCTATATAGTTTACTAATAATTATATATTTATAAATCAAAGTTTTTTACCTGTAATTTTTCCCTCCACTGCTGACAGCTTGATGTAGGTCCTTAAAAAAGAAAAATAGTATTTATTATTATTTTCTCCCTTGGAAGGCTTTAGGGTTTGTTACATCGAATTGAGTTTTTTTTTTTTAAACATACAAACATACATGCAATCTTAATACTATTTTATAATTAATAATGGAGTAAAGTATATATATTAATATTATATAAAGCAGTATAAAACTATACAAATATAATACAAGAACAGGGCTTAAAACAATATTCTCATTTCTTTACAGAATAATTTGTATTAAAGATTTTTTCTATTTAATTATAAGTTGAATTCAAATATTTAATAAAGTTGAAATTAAAAAGAAAATAAAATATTTTTTATCGAACCTTTTAACATCTAAAAGACAGGAAAAATATTTTTAATAATTTAAACTACGAGATGAAATTATTTTGAATAAAATTTTCTTAAAAAATAAATTAATACTTTTCTATATTAAATATTTAATTGAATAAGTTTTCTATAGTTAATAGGGAGAGGAGATAATGTCATTTCATCCCCACATGAGGACTTCTCAAGGTAAGATTATTTTATTATTAATATCCTATATTTAGACCTAATCCTTGGGAAATAAAATAAATAAAAAAAAAAAAATTCTATTCGAAAACGAATTAGCTATTTAAAAAATTATGTCTTGAAAATATTAATACGTATAGACTATATATAATTTAATAATTTTGATTAATAATGATAGTGAGTCTGAAAAAATTTTCAAAAATGGTATTCATTATAAATTTTGAATTGCCAAGTTTATGGTTTAATTAAACATTTTCTAATTGATATATAATTTGTAAATAATTTACTTGAGAAAGCCCCAGGTGGAAATAAAATAAGGATACAAGAGAGGATCCAAATCTAATCATAAGCTTAATGCATTCCTAAAAAAATTAAAATAAAAAATTCCTAACTTCATAAAGCCACACTGAATTAAATGAACATTTCTTATTAATATTAGAGCCGTTCAAAAAAGAAACTGTATTATTTTTTATAACAATAACAGTCAGATGAAGTTTAACTACTTACAAAATAAGTTTTCCTTTTTCATGAGATATTCTTGTTTAAACAGCATGTTGTTTTTTTGACAAAACTCTGTATGATGTAAATGATCCAACGAAGTTTTCATTCTCCACCTTCATGCCCGGCCACTGCATTGTGCCTTTTGAACCCTGAAAAAGTAAAAAAAAAAAAACTATTAGATATGATTAGTAAATTTATATTGGATATAAACACACACATATAGTATTTTAACAAGGTGGCTACAGAGAAATGATTTTTGAAGATTTCTCTGATAATTCCAGGGTTTTCCAGAGAAATTTTTCTATTTTTCCATGATTTAAAATTTTTATTCGTTAAGATGTCTCAAGTTTTGATTAATGTTTTTTTTTTTTTTTATCTTTTTCTCAAAAAATTGAACAGCCAAAAACTTTACTTATATCTTTTAATCACTAACAAATTTATTTTTTCAATCAATGAGTGAATAATGAACCTTCTTTTTTTTTAATGCAAAGGGGAAAGAGGAGGAGGAGGAAATTTACTGTATGATAATGAGTCCAAAAAATATTGACGAGTAACTTATTACTCAATCCCTAATACCTGACACTGAGACAAAAAATACTTTTCTTGTGAAAATTTTCTTGATACAAGTATATATATATTGAAAATTCTTAAGGGTATATGGACGACGTTATGCATAAAGGAACCAAGCGCTATTATGATCTAAATTGAGTTAAGACCGCAATCTTGTAGGGAAAAAGAAGATCTACCTCTTTATTTAAATCACAACATTATTACTCTGTGCATTTTTTTTGTATAAAACAAGAAAAAAGTCATTCCAATTGGATTTGTTTACAAGTGTGCAAATGAAATGCCCTTTGTCTCAGATTTATTAATGGCGCTTGATTCCTTCATGGATAACATCGTCCATATAATCTTTCTAAAAAAATCTTGTCTAAAGAAATCGTTAAATTGTTTGATATTAAAATTTATTTACTTTAAGTAAAGTCTTTTTTTGTGCAATAACAAAAAAATTGATGTTCTTTTTTAAAGAAAATTAATGATTAATAACAATACAAAAATTTGTTTCAACGAATTTCTTGAGCCAAGAAAATTGTTTGGACAATACTACATTTTTTTAGGAAGGAAAATAGTCAGATAGCAAAAACAATTAAAAAACTAATTTGACATAGCTTTAGAAGGCGCGATAAGTTTCCTGATACTTTTCAAAATTCCATGATAATTCCCGGTCCCATTAAATTCCCTGATAATTCTAGGTTTTTTAAGGATTCCCAGGTCTGGCTAGAAGCCACCCTGTTTAAATGTCTTTTTATTCTTTATTCTATTGTTTTTCTATAGCTATATCATATATAGTTTTTAATTATTTTTATCATACTTATTCATTCTAGTTTAATTCCTAGATATGATATAAAGTATTTTTTATTCCTTGTTACTATACTTACATATTGTAGATGTTAGCATTTGGCTTCTAGTTGATGTAAACTTGAGTGAACATTTTAACCGACTTCGACTTGCTGCTAGGAAAAAGATGAAGATCTGAAACAAAATAAAAATAATTAATTAGATATTTATATTATCCTTTCCCTATTATTTTCTGATTTAAATATAAAAGTATTAAAGTTTTCTATTTTGACATGACAATGTCTTACAATGCATGTGTCTATAGTCGGCCGGGGGAGGAATTCACGAAAAAGTTAAGCTTCAGCTAAAGATTTCACCATTTATTTTTTTTCTAAAAATTCTAATTTAAAAGTTTAAACCACTGTATATTCCGAAAGGTTAATCAGATCAGACTAAATGAGATGTCATTTTGTGCAGAAAGAAAAACTCTAATAGAATGAATAAAAGAATCCCGATTAATTAACTCTAAAATAAATTTTTTTCTCGAAAAACCTCATTTTTTAGGCAAAAAATTATCGAAAAATTGCACTTTTGCGCACTGCATATCTACTTGACCATAAAAGATACATTAAATCTAAATATATTTTTAGAAAGGGGGTTTCATAATTTGAAAGTATAAACCACTGTAGATTCCGAACTGCTAATCAAATCAGACTAAATGTGATGTCAATTTGTGTAGAAAGAAAAACTCTAATTGACTATATAAAAATATCCCGGTTAATTAATTCTAAATTCAATTTTTTTTTCTTTCTCTTACCCATATATATGTTAATATATAGACAAAGTTTTGGATTCATGTCAAAAATTCGATATCGAGATTTTTGATGGATATACACGTTTTGAGGTCCACTGAATCCAAAAATGTGGTTTTCGCGACATGGTCTGTCTGTCGGGGTGTGTGTGTGTGTGTGTCTGACTGTGTTCAATTTAGAGCATGAAGAAATGGGCTACGAAGTTGAAATTTTATATTTAAGTTAGGCGCCCCCCTAGGGCGTGAAAATAAGCTTTTACCCCTTTATATGTTAATGTATAAAATCGGCAAAAAAGTACTAGATTTTTTTTTAATTTTCCCATCTCTCAACAGAGATTAACTGAAAAAGTACATCAGTAAAACATTAGTACTCTGGCCGATTTTGTGCAAAAGTTTCGTGTCACGTGCCAGAGGGATGCCTAACTTAAATATAAAATTTCAACCTCTTGGCTCTTTTAGTCCTTGAGATATTTTGTTCACAGACGCACAGACAGACCTTGTAGCGAAAACCAGTTTTTCGGACTCAGGGGATGTCAAAACGTGTATATCCATCAAAATCTCGACATCGAATTTTTGACATGAATCCAATACTTTCTCTCTCTCTATATATATATATATATATTACATATATAGAGGCAAGAGAGGAACAAAAAATAGTTTGAAGTCAGGCAAGTCGTTGTCACTTGAAAAGGCCACCGGCTTTGTGAAACACACAGCCAACTCCAAATTATTTTTAAATACATTTTTTTTTATCCCACACAAATAGCAAAGTTTATTTACTTAGCTGTAATTTATTTTCTCTTTTTCTCAGAGTGCTTCACAGGTTCCTCCAAGTTATATAATGGTAAAGGTGAGATCCTGAAAACAAATAAAAGTAGTATATTATTAATAAAAGAGTATTTCTTATTTTAATCGTTAATTTGAATAATAATAATAATAGTGTGATAATTAATAGAGCTTAAACTATCTGGCAAATGAATTAAATGGATGTGAATGAACTTGCTGTTTTCCTCACTAATTTATCATGATTGGTTTACTTACTTAGTGAAGTAGTCACTGAGTTGAGCAGGCTTTCGATTGCTTTTCTTAAATTCCCTCCTCTTTTCCCTGCGAACAGTGATAGCAAATGCTTAGGATGATCAACGGCCACTTTCTTCCAGATCCTCGAAGATGGTATTTCAGGGGGTATCATTTAGTGAATCGGACTCATTGAGTTAATCTCTTCAGAAATCACAGCCAAGTAGAGAGTAGAGAAGAATCTGAAAATATGAGAAAGTATTAGAATTATAATAAATAATTTTTTTTCTATATATATATATATATATGCAAAGATAAGTTTTCTCGGGTTGTGTCGCGTGTGATGTTGAGATTTACTCGACGTTTCGGCTCTCCTTTTGGAGCCATTTTCAAGAGTATGGAATTAGGGGGAATTGTTGGGGTGGTTTGTTTACGGGGTCGCAGTCTTGCTGGTCCCAGGTCAATTTGGATGCCTCAGAGGCTTGGTTTGGTCTCTGAGAGCAGGAGGAAGGTTGAGTGTGTGTAATTGCGTTTGTGATCGGTTTGGGTTGACTACGGGGCCTCAGTCTGCCTCCCCAAGTCGATGTGTTATTGGTTTGGTTAGTGGATGTGTTAGGAGATTGGGTTTGTTTCTGAGATTTGGATTGGGTGTGTGTATGTGTGATCGTGTCTGTGTTTGATTTAGGTTGACTTTGGGGCCTCAATCTGCCACCCCCAGTCGATGTATTGCCGGATGTTTCCGAGGCTTGTGTTTGTCTTTGAGATGTGTTGGGTTGTGTGGTGGCGGTTTGCGTGTTGATGGTCGAAGTGATTTGTGTTTTGGTTTGTCTTACTGCTATGGGCTCGAGGTCTTGAATGCTCGCTGGCTAGCTGACGACTGAACCCTCTCGGTTGGGTTTGCTGCTTTTATACCTGAGTTAATTGGGGTACTAATGGTCATTCCTTTGTTATTGCCTGACCCATTTTTAGAGCTAATTAGTTTCGGAGTGGTAATCCCTTTTTGAATCATAATGGACTGCTTAATTAGTGTGGTGGGAGGGGACCCTTTGTTAGGTTTAATGACCTTGCTAATGGAGGTCCCTTTGTTAGTAGTAATCCCTTTGTTAATGTTAGAAGTTTTGATAATTGATTGGTTAACGGGTGTGTGTGGAATGTGAAGTGTTTGATCCTTGTCTTTGACCTGCCTGGGTGGTCTTTTGCTCACCATTGGAATTAGAGGTTTCCATGTGGACGGGAAGTTAAGGGCATCGTCTCTTTTGTTTAGACATTCTGGCCTTTTGTGGATTTCTATGGCTTCTCGTGTGACGCGGGTGTGGAAGTTGTCTATTGATTCTATTGTTTTGCTTTGGTCGAAGTTCATGGTATGGCCAGTTTCATTGTGGTGTTTAACGATGGCTGATTGCGGGTCGAGTTTCCTTAGTGCTATTTTGTGTTCATAAATTCTAAAATTGATTCGTCTGTTGGTTTGACCTATGTATGACCGGTGACATTCTGCACAAGGTATTTCATAGACCCCGGGGGATTCGTTCGGAATGGTGTCTTTCGGGTTTCTTATTAGGTTTGATAGTTTTTGGTGTGTGGTGAAAATGGGTTTTATGTCTTTCTTTTGGAGAATGCGGCCAATTTTATCTGTTATGCCTTTATGTATGGGAGGAATGCCTTGTGTGTGTTTGGATCTTCAAGTTCCCTTGTAGTTTGTGTTGGTGGTTTTGGTTTTCCCGCATTGTGTATGTGTTTAAGTACCTGGTGTTTGTTGTAACCATTTTGGGTTAGTGCTTCGGTTAGTTTATGTATTTCTTTTGTCTGTTTTGGTTGTCGGTTAGTCTGAGAGAACGTGTTACGAGGGTACGGATTACTGAGTTTAATTGTGCTGGGTGGTGGTGGGAATCGGCCTTTAGATACCGATTTGTGTGGGTTGGTTTTCTGTATACTGTGTGTGAGAAACCTTTGCTTAAGTTTTTGGTGATAAGGACGTCTAAGAATGGGAGTGAGAGGTCTTTCTCGATTTCTAATGTGAACTGGATCTGGGGATGTATGCTATTGAGATGGTTTAGGAAGATGTCCATATATATATATATATATATATATATATATCATTATATTAAAAAACAAATTACTTTACTACAAGTAATTTTAAATTGATAATTATAATTTAATAATTTCAGAGACTTGTAATAATGAAGCATTTCAATGACTGGTAACACTTTTGTGATCTTTAGTATATTCCATTATAAGTAATAGCTACATGGCACAAAACACACAAATCTAAATCAGTCAGATCTGATGTGTTTAGGGAATCGATTGATGCAGAAGCAGAATGTTGGCCGCCACAAAAAATTCAATACTTAAAAGGGAGAGGTAAGAATATTTTTATCAATAATTAGTGGTAACCGTAGAGTTTTTAATAAGAGTAGGGCCTGAACTTTCTGCAAAATCGATTAAATGCATGTGAATTAACTTGCTGGTTTCTTCACTAATTTATCTTGAGTTGTTTCCTTACTTAATGAAGTAGTCACGTATAGTAAATAATCAGTTCAAATAAAATCAAATGTGTTTGGATTCTTTTTAAGAAATAAAATTGAAAGCTATTCTGATTTCCGAAATATATTTAAAGACAGGAACATAATCTTGATCAGCTTCATCATATATATATATATACCTATTTGTATGCTAATCTAAATGAAGAGAAAATTTAACATATTTATTAAATTATTTTAAAACAAAGAGTTATTAATGATGTAATGAAGTCAATGAAATAGAATTTGGCATTAAAATTTTGTTCTATTCTAAATAGAGCTTGAAATTATGATATTTCTAAATTAATGCACTGAGTTAGGGAAGTTGGCATTTCAATTATTTCAAACAACCTTTTCCCCTATATTATATCATATATATAGAGGTAAGAGAAAGTAAAAAATAACTGTTTTCGTCAAAGTATTATAGGGCTTGAGTTACCGAAAAGACTGTGTGAATGTGTGTATTAGTGTGAATGAGAAAAAAGAGTGAGCGTTAAAAAAAAAAAGATTTCTTACCTTGCAATGAGGTGTTTCCAGGTTGATGCAGATCTTTTAGATAGCATAGGTAAGTCTGTGATTTTAATATGGCGCTCCCGGAGTCGAAAGTGAAATTAAACATCTAAAACAAAAATAATTCAAAATTATAAACATGGAAATATAAAATTTTTAATTGTGCTTTTAATAAAATAAAATTAATTGGGCCAAGTAAAAAATAGAAGACATAACTTAAATTTATTTCTTGTTATGTATGGTACTAATTTATACTAAATTTTTGAGGAAATTTAAAATAATTTAAAATTATATTTTTGTATAGAATAAGGGTGAATGACTCCGCTTTGCATATGACACGTTATTTAAAAAAAAAAAAGTTAAGAAGTTTCATTTTTAGATGATCTCTCTTATTGCAATCTTGTAACAAGTTGGATTCAAAATAAATTTCAACCCAATACTGTAGATTAAAATAAAGTTTTATTTTTATAAATGTCTTAGCTGAACCGAAAAAATTACACAACTCCCCGATTTTGTTATCAAATTTACCACTTTATTTAATCTAATTTGTCTTAGGTTGAAATTTATTTTGTATCCAGGATATAGGAAGATTCTAATAAGAGAGAATCACACACAATATCTCAAATAATAAATGATAAGAAAAAAAGGAGTAAAATTTATAAATTTATTAGTCTGCCCACCTGCATAATGAAATGCAGATGGAATTTTATTTCTATATGATAGTGAAAAAATAGTGTGATAACAAATAGGAACTATCTGGCAAAAATCAATTAAATGGATGTGAATGAACTTGCTGGTTTCTTAGATAATTTGTCTTGATTTTCTTACTTACATATTGAAGTAGCCACGGAGTTGAGCAGGTTTACGATTGCTTTTCTTAAATTCCTTCCTCTTTTCCCTGCGACCAAGACCAGTGATAGCAAATGCATAGGGTGATCAACGGCCATTTCTCTCAGATCCTCGAAGATGGTATTTCAGGGAGTATCATTTAGTGAATCGGACTCATTGAGTTAATCTCTTCAGATATCAGAGCCATGTAGATAAGAATCTGAAAATATGAGAAAGTATTACAATTATAATAAAGAATTTCTTTTTCTATATATATATATAGGCTATATATATTATTATATTAAAAAACAAATTGCTTTTCTACAAGTAATTTTAATTTGAAGATTACCGGTTTATAATAATTAGATTAGATAATTTTAGAGACTTGTAATAATGAAGTTTTTAAATGACTAGTCCAACGTTTGTGATCTTTAGTATATTCCATTATAATTAATAGATACATGGCACAAAACACACAAATCTAAATCAGACAGATCTAATGTGTTTAGGGAATCGATTAATAGAGAAGCAGAATGTTGGCCGTCAAAAAATATGAAATACGTAAAAGGGAGTGGTAAGAATATTTTTATCAATAATTAGTGGTACTAACGTGTAGAGTTTTTAATAAGCATAGGGCCAGAATTTTCTGCAAAATCAATTAAATGGATGTGAATGAACTTGCTGGTTCTTCACTAATTTATCTTAATATAATAGATCTATTGTGTTGATTTTATATTTTATTTAAATAAAGAATAATAGAATTTTACCACTTTTAGTTATATAATTAATTAACAGCATTATAATTATATTAATAATCATTTTAAATGGAAATTTTGATTAAATACAGATGAGAAGATTTCTTACCAAGCAAAGAAATGTATCCCAGCAGATACAGGTGTTTTCTTTACATGAAGTAGGTCTACAATTCTTTGTTAGAGGATCTCGTGAGTGAAAAGAATCATCTGAAACAAGAATTCATAATTAATAATAGAAAAACTTTATTAATTGTGCTGTCATATATATATAAACAGTCATAGTATGTTATGAATCCCAAATTTACATCTAAAAATAAAATATTTATTAAATTAATTTAAAATAAAGAGTTATTAATGATGTAATGAAGTCAATGAAATAGAATTTGGCATTAAAATTTTGTTCTATTCTAGATAGGGCTTGAAATTATAATATTTCTAAATTAAAGGACTGAGTTAGGTTATTTCAAATATAAAGAAAAAGTTAATGCAAAATCTTGCTTACTTATTAATAATCATTTAAAATATATATTTTGATTAAGCAGAGATGAGAAGATTTCTTACCAAGCAAAGAAATGTTTTCCAGCAGATGTAGGTCTTTTTCTTTAAATGAAGTAGGTCTTCAATATTTTGTTAAAGGATCTCGTGTGTGAAAAGAATCATCTGAAACAAGAATTCATAATTAATTTTAGAAAAACTTTATTAATTGTGCTATCTTTGTTATATATATATAAAAAACAGCCATAGTATGTTATGAATCCCAAATTTACATGTAAAAATAAAATATTTATTATATTAATTTAAAATAAAGAGTTATTATTAATGATGTAATGAAGTCAATTTCTAATTTTTATAATTAAATTCAAAGAAAAATTCAACAAGAATAAAGATTTTTATTAAGCAATTTCTTAAAAACCAAAATATCAAATACTAACCTTCTGCTTGGAGGAGAAAAATTCTCTCTTAATTCTCTCTCGTGTCCCAACACACTGTCAAGAAAAATTCTATTTGATGGAGCTCGAAGAACATGTTGAAATTAGAATGAGAATAAATATTAGCTGACTTTAATCCATCTTCAACATATATATATATATCAACAGGTATGGTATAAATTGGATCCCTTTAAATGAAAATATAAGTAAAAATAGAGTATTTATTAAATTAATTTAAAATAAAGAGTTAATAATGAAGTCAATGAAATAGAATTTGGCATTAAAATTTTGTTCTATTCTAAATAAGGCTTGAAATTATAATATTTCTAAATTAAAGCACTAAGTGAGTTTGGGAAGTTGGCATTTCAAAAATAAAGAAAAAGTTAATGCAATATCTTGCTTACTTGATAGCAAATAATTCAAAAATATTATTAGATTCTTTAAAACGAATAAAAAAACAAATTTATTATGATTTTTTAAAGTCAAATTGCACGTGGCCTATAAAGGGAAAATGAATTTTTTAGAACCATGTCGATTCAATATAATTATAAAGATTAATAGATCTATTGTTTTGAATTTATATTTGATTTAAATAAAGAATTAATAATGAAATAATATAATTTTACTTACTTTTAGTTAAATAATTATAACCTCCTATGATGTCAATTAGAAAAATGTAAATTCCATCGAATATTCAATGTTGTTTTAAAAATCTTATTAATCAGTCGGATAATAGAGTTATCACGATATTTTTACAAACAAAATTTCGTTGAGATATGCAAAAATAATATTTAAAACGAAAATAATTAATCCAATATTAAATTATTACTTGTCATCACAAATCGTAGGCAACGTGAATGACAGCAGCGCTAACTTGCGGCCTAGAAGAGAAACGAAAGAGTTAGAGAATTTTTTTCCTATAACAAATTATATATTTGAATTCAAATCAATTTTGTATCTGAATAATAAAATTAACTGGTTGTCTTTTTAATAAAAAATCATGGATAAAAATCAGGGGTGAATTTTGGCAAACAGCAAAAATGAATTATAATTTTTATTTGAGAGAAATATTTAATTATTTTGTACATAATTTGGCTAATAACACTACTCGGCAAAATGAAATTTTTTTTCGAGCCCCGAGATAATTCCTTTAGATTCTCTAGTAAAATGACCTCCTGAATCAAAATATGACCTCCGTTTCCCACACCACGTACCATTTTCGGGGGGAGCCCCCTACTTATTTCCGCCCCCTTTTCGTTAATTTTAGGGTCATTAAATAAATTTGGAGGGATGAAAAAAAATATTTTGGCCTTAACATTTCTACTGAAGGTTTAGAGAGGTGAAAAGTTGAAAAACAAGAATATTTGCATCCAAGGGGGGATGTGGGGAGGATTTTGCCCTTCAAATTGCAAAAAAATCATTAAAAATGTTCGATTTTTTCTGATTTTTCACAGATTTTCTACATATATAATATATATATAATGAGTTTCATATGAATGGCTTCAATTTTACTTTTTAAATTTCCATTTATATAAATAGATTGATTAAATATAATTTTACTTTTTTTTAGGTGAAGGTTAGAATGAATTAAAGAGCCTCTTATTCTCTCTCCGAGTCAGGCTCTGCGGATTCACCAGCTGTGGATTGGAACGTTTTCAATTAAAGGTAACATTCTACTTGACATTGTTACTAATTATTCCATTTGTAATGCAATGAGATATTCAATTTAAAGCCAAGAGAAGATAGAACGCTATTTATATCCATCTTACACTAAAAAAAAAACTTCTAATATAAATTTGGGTTTACAAAAAAGAAACGAAAAATTATTCATTTAGTATTATGGAAGAAGCAGGGGCGTATATAGAAATTTTTTTCGGGAGGGCCTGATCTAAAAAATTTTTCTGCGAAAAATTTTATTTTTCGCGGAACCAAAATTTTTTCCCGTCCGAAAAAATATTTTACCTTGGAACCCAAATTTTTTTCATGTGCCGTTCGCGGAACATTTCCTTATTTGTGGGGCCTACATTTTCGCGCTACGGGGCCGCGTAAACATTTCGGGGGGGGGGGGGGCGAGACCCATTATTGGCTCTATATTCCTATATATGTATATGCATTTAGGAAATTTCGGGGGGGGGCCCTCGCCCCCCCCTTATATACGCCCTGGGAAGAAGTGATCCACTGGTTAGAGGCTAATAGTTTTGGTAATCTTGTGAGTTAAGGGATGTGGATACGGATCCCAGGCAATGGCAGAGTGAGTTACCCCTAAGGGATTGAAAGTTTCGCCACACCTGCTCTACATGGATATGAATTTTAAGGTGCGCGTCTTGAAAAGCCGGTAGAAGACGATTCACTACCGAGTTACTTACTCTAGGCAGCAAGAAATGGCGTTAGTTTTTCCCCTAGGGATACAAGGGATTATTCCATTTCATTTGAAAGATTCCAGCTAATTAATTAAGGGTAAGAAATTAATTATTTTTTAACACAATGATTTGTAATTTAATTATCTATAAGATATAGAGCGAATTTTTTTTAAATATCTTTTATTTAATGCGATTTTATCTAAAAAAAAATTTATTTTTTTCGAAAATCAAAAAAAAAGGGCTCCTATAAGTTGTAGATCAATTTAAATATCTTTAATTTAAAAAAAAATTTGAGGTCGATAGCTTCAAAATTGTGGCCGCTGGAATCTCCCAAAATTAGCACCCCGAAACAATACAATATTTTAACTAATAAAAAAAGTAATTTCAATTATGTTTGAAGTAAAAAAGAAGTCTCTGTTTTCGCTAATATCATATTCTTTTAATTTCTCTTTCCCGTAATCCAATTCTATTTAATCGAATTCAAATTTGCGTTTTTTAATAATCTTCGATTCAATTAAATTCCATTGGTTATTTAAAACTCCCTATCTCCTTGAATTTCCTTTGATTTTTAATTTTGTACCTGTTTAATTTATTCAATTCTCTATCAAAATTTTATAACCTCCTCATATTCAAATAACAGAGGAGCAATTAAGACCAGGGGATTCTCTTTTTCGACGGGGTGAGAAAAAAAAATAATTAATGACTCCTCTTATATGTCAAAGTATAGAAAAAATCCCTTTAATCCTCATGATAAATGAATGCTTGTTTATTTTTTTTAATGATTATAAACGAGTTGAAGTGAAAAAAAAATACTTCCTCTCTATTATATTAATATATAGGTAAGAGAAAGTAAAAATGTTTTTAAATAAAAAAAAAAATGAAATTGTCCTCAAGGATTATCTCTTTTCAAATATGAAGACACATCCCTCAATTAATAATTCCCTCGTATATTGAATTTTTTATACACACCACTAATCCTTTATTTGCATTCTTTCTAATGTAGATCAATTCAATGTTTGATCACTTCAGGACGTAAATGGATTATCAAGCATTTACTCCATTCCAAAAGATTAAATACAAAAAGTATATGAATATATGTATTAGGGTGGGCCAAAAAAAACTCATTTTTTTCGAAGTTGTAATAGCGCGGAAAAGGTGCTAATTATATAGATAAAAAATATATATCAAAATCGATTGACATCTTTCCGGTCGCGCAAAGTCCCTGAAGTTTTACAAAATATGAAAAAAAAAAACTTTATTTTTGCGATTATTTTTTTAATTTTTGAATTCACACCATAATAAAACACAATGTACTTAGGTTTGAAATAATAAAAATACTGTAACTATAGCATTCAAAAAAAGTATATTAAAGATAGCTTATAAAAAAACTCGTAACTTTTTCATATTTTGGAAAATTTTGGGGCTTCTGCCTCGGAAGTTTTCAAATGATCTAAACCAAATAAAAACACAATGTTTTTAGGCTCTTTTTGAAGACGTTACAAACTATTACATTACGAAATCATCTAATTCAAAAATAAAAAAAAAAAATCGCAAAAATTTTTCATATTTTGCCAAATTTTAAGGCAGGAGTTTCCAAACTTTATATTATCACGCCTCCCTTAAAAATATTTAATCTTATGACGCCTCCCCCCCCTCCCATTTTATAAAATAATACAAAAACAAAAATTTTTAATGCTAAAAAATAAATTTATATAAAAATTCTTTTTTTTATTTATTCTTATTTATATTATAACTAGCAACCATTTGGAAAATTGGTCCTGGTGGCCAATATTCGCCCCTCCCCTTAGACCCCTCCCTAGGGAGGCGCGCCTCACAGTTTAGAAAACGCTGGTTTAAGGGTATTTTATGGCTGGTGGAATTTGTATCAGGAATGAAAGTTAGAAAAAAGGAAGCCAGAATTTTTTCTTTAAAAATATATTTTAACAGCTTACGTTTCGGCCTTGGTCAAAGCCATCCTCGGATGACCACTAACAGCTCCGAGGATGGCTTTGACCAAAGCCGAAACGTTAGAAAAATATTTTTCGCAAATCTTATTTTCACGCCCTAGGGGGGTGCTTAACTTAAATATAAAATTTCAACCTCCTAGCTCGATTCCTTCACGCTTTAAATTGAACCCAAACAGACACACAGACAGAGCATGTCACGAAAACCACTTTTTGGATTCAGGGGACCTCAAAAGGTGTATATCCGTCAAAGTCTCGACATCGAATTTTTGACATGAATCCTATACTTTCTTTCTATATATATGTATATTAACTTATACATATAGGTAAGAGAAAGTAAAAATTCGAATCCGAATTGAGATTAGTTCTATATACAAAAAGATGCGGTAACTCACCCCAGTAAAATTCTAAGTGGACTAATCATTTCTTACTTTTCTACCTAATGAAAAAAATCCCTACAAAATTCTGCAAGGGATTCGATGGGTTCCTAAGTTAACCAGTGTTATTATTATCTGTTTATGAGAGTTTCGAAATCTTCAAAAATTAATTCCGCCTCAGTAATAAGAAATTTTAGAATGACATTAAAATGTTTCTACCCCACTAAGCTATTTGCTAAATATTGTATATAAATTTTAACTCAAACGGAATGCACTTATTTTTTAGTAAAAGTAGCTATTAAAAACGATTAATATCTTTGTGCATTATAGGGGATGGGGTATTAACCCCCATGGTTAAGGCCCTCATACCTCCCCCCCCCCCCCTTTAAGGAAATGCGAGCCTTCACTGCGAAATTACTCTCAAAATAATTTGAATACATTAATAAATATTTATTTTAATTTTAATTTTGAAATTATTTTATTTTAATTTTCAACCCTTAATCCACCCCTGTGTAAAAGTATATTAAGGAAATTTGATTAACAAAAATATAGGCCAAATAGAAAGAATATAATGGTAAATAAAGGTGACTTAAGAAAAGATTTAAAAAATGCCCTCAGGCTTGGTGTAGTTGGTAGCGTGCCTTCCTTCTATACCGAACGTCGAGGGTTCGGACCCCTGGCAGTCCGAAATGGATACCAAATGGCTTAAATTGAAATGCCTGGACCCCCAATATGTATATTATTAATTAATAACGGTTATCGTATAAAGTCTTATTTGGCCTGAGTTGCAGAAAAGAATGGGTGAATGTGTGTGTGTGTGTGTGTGTGTGTGGGGGGGGGGGGGGGGGGGGGGGTGTGATTGTGAATGAAAAAAAGTGCGAGTGTTTAAAAAAAAAAGATAAAAAATAAAAAATTAATTTTTTTTTCAATGACACCTACACTCCCCTTCCCCCTTTCAACAGCTTATATTCTCCCTCTACTCTTAGTGAAATACAAATTTAATTTCATATTCAATAGAATCGTTTTTCGCAGTTAAATTATTTGTTTCTATCATTTTTTTTTTAACGATAAAATGCATAATAATTACCTTTAATAAGACTCTCAAGAGGGTGAGTTGGCTGACGGGGTGGTCAGGGTGGGTTACACTATAATAATTATTCACTTTAAATCACTTTAAACACAAGTTATAAAGACAGCAACTCAAACGCCTGCCAGCAGGCCACGCACTCGACTGAACGAGACTTGTCTCTCTCTCTTCGATAGGAATAAAATAGATGAAAATAACAATTCCCTTTTTATTAAAAGTAAAAAAATACCTTTTGCTCTAATCTAACTATATTTAGAGATGGAAAAGAATGTCAACAAGTGATTTGGAATATTCCAAGGCCTTTCTTAAATAATCAACCCTTCATCCACCCCCCTAATCAAAATAAAAATCAACGCTATTACTTTCTCTTACCTATGTATATATGTAATATATATATAGAGAGAAAGTATTGGATTCATGTCAAAAATTCGATGTCGAGATTTTGATGGATCTTCACGTTTTGAGGTCCCCTGAATCCAAAAAAGTGGTTTTCGCGACATGGTCTGTCTGTGTGTGTGTGGGTGTGTGGGTGTGTGGGTGTGTGTGTGGGTGTGTGTGTGGGTGTGTCTGTGTTCAATTTTAAGCATGAAGGAATTGAGCTATGAGGCTGAAATTTTATATTTAAGTTAAACACCCTCCTGGACCGGAAAAATAAGCTTTTAATCAAAATCAGCCAAAGATTACTAGTACTTTACTGATGTACTTTTTCAGTTTTTTTCGATTTTCTCAAAATTTGCTCCAACGATTTTTTTTAAAATTCAAAAATCAATTATTTTTTAGATGCTCTTTAAAATGTATATTCTCATTTTGTGATTGAAATCTTCTGAAGACCACTTTACTCTTGTACTCCATAGAAAAGATAGGAGAAATGGTTGCCATGGTATCAAAATATAAATATTTTCCCATACTTATAAATTTTACATCTTGAATTCAATTGTACCCTACTGTCGGAAACTAAATACATGTCGACACAAAAAATCTGGTGTGACAAGCACAGTACACAACTTTCGATTACCGAAGGTAAGAGAAAGTTGTGTGCTGTGCGCCAGTCACACCAGATTTTTTTTGAATGTTTTCTATTTATTTTGGCTTCGATTTAGCTAAAATAAATTTAAAAAACATTTTTTTCAATTTTTCAACCCCTAATCCAATCCTAATAAATAAAATAATTAACAATGCTATCGTAGTTTTTTCGTAGAAAATTTCTTTTTGGAGGTATAGTTTTTTTTTTTTTTTTTAATAATCTATCTTAGTAAATTTGCATTTAGTTATTTTTTAATCTAAAATATTTATCGTAGAAAATTTCAACTATTTTTTTGGCGTCTCTAATCACTGGGGTCCTGATTTAATGTTTTTATGAATTGTTTCGATACCGCGCAGCTGCGTTTTATTAGTAAAAACATTTCATATATAAAATTATATATACTGAAAAGTTAAATACGTATCCAATTTTTTTTATAATAAAAAAAAGTGTAATAAAAAGCGGTAATTTACCTTTCGGAACTGACTTTTTGAAACTCAAGTCGAGAAAATTTATTCAACATATTAAAATATTATTTTATTTATTTTCTTTTTTTAAGGACAATTATATCCTTGATGGGATGAAAGTGAACTCGAATTACACTCCGCCCATTTGGCCAGGCAATTATTGGAGATTTAAAGCTAATGTATATTTTGAAAAAAGTCTATTATTGTCACTTCAGATGGATTTCTCCATTGATAGATCGAAATTATACCGAATGGGCTGATCAGAGAAATTATGCATTTATCCTATTGATATCATACATAGTCAATAATAGCATGATTATTGAATAAAATGTTTTCTCCTCCATCGCAATTTTATTTCTACAGCGACTCCTATTCAAAAAAATAAAATAAAATTTAATTTGATATCTTCTAATTCAAAAAATCATATCTGAAATTAAAAATAATTAATTTGTTTGATACAATTTTTTAAATACTATTCTTTAGGCGGCATACAAAACTCTAAAGGTCCAATTTTGAAAGATAGTCAAAAGTATTTCTTGTAAGCAGCAAAGTTATCTTCTGATGAAATAGAAAACAAGATAGAAGATTGAGTCGAGAAATTATGCATTTGTTTTTTTTTTTATGTAAAATTAAGGTTTTTAAATAAATAAAGAATTATAAACGTAGGCCTTTTTGGGTTTACATAGGCCTATTTAGTTTCCAGGATTACATTTGAATTCAAGGTGTAAAAATCTGGCGGGACTGGTCGCACACCACACAACTTGAGAAAGTTGTGTTTTCTGCTTGTCATATAAGATTTTTTGTGTCGACATATATTTAGTTCCCGACAGTACTGTACATTCGAATTTCAAGATAAAATTTTTAAGTATGGGAAAATATTTATATTTTGTTACCATGGCAACCATTTCTCCTATCTTTCCTATGAAGTGCAAAAGTAAAGTGGTCTTCAGAAAGGTTCAATGGCAAAATGAGAATATACATTTTAAAGAGCATCTAAAAAATAATTCATTTTTGAATTTTAATCAAAATCGTTATAGCGAATTTTGAGAAATTCGAAAAAAACTGAAAAAGTACAACAGTAAAGTACTAAAACTTTTTGGTCAATTTTGATTAAAAGCTTCGTGTCACGCCTCAGGGGTATCAATACTTTCTCTCTCTCCTTATATATATATAGGGCCTAAGTAACATATATATGTATATATTATTACTTCATTACTCCCAAGGTCTGTTACTCCCTGGTCCATGTACTATATGGGTATTTAATTTCAAATAGATTCATTGAAATTTGTGGATTTCTATAGAAAATATATAACATACATAGGGCCTTCATACATTTTTCCCATTTCATTTTTATACAGTAGGTTATACATATATAGCAAGGGCGGATCCAGAGGTGTTTCTCGGGGGAGGTAATCTGGTGTGACTCGTCGCACAGCACACTATTTTTTTCTTAATTTCAGTAATTTAAAGGCGCATTCTGTACTTGTTTGCCAGAATATAAATACAAATCAAATTTTTAAGTATTAATTTTTAAAATTACCCCCTTTACCCCCCCCCCCTTGTGTCCGCCCTTGATATATAGTTAGATACAGTATGCCCTCGGGTCATGGCGTAGAGGTTAGCGTGCTAACCTCATATACCAATCGTCGCGGGTTCGGACCCCAGGCAGTCCGATGATTTTATTTAAGCCAATTGGATACCAAATGGCTTAAATAAGAATGCCTGGACCTCATATAGGTCTATGTATATTTATCAATAACGGATATCGTAAAAGTCTTATATGGCCTGACAAGTGTGTGTGTGAGTGTGAATGAGAAAAAAAAGATACAGTATACATAGGTAAGAGAAAGTAAAAGGATCCACAAATCCAGATCCGCGATTCGTTTAATTTTTAGGCGTATGGATGAATCAAAAGGATATAGGTCTACATATTTATTTAAAAATAAAATTTTTAAGAATTGTCAATCCTTTGAAAAGGATTACAAAAATCCAGGATTGATAATCTTTCGAAAATAATTAGCGATAGATCCTAAATCCAGGGTTCAAAAATAATTTCGATCCAGATCTAAGATCCGCCCCAAAAAAAAGATTTTGATCCAGATCCCAAAATCCTGGATCGGATCGTATTTAAATACAAATGGATCACAATCCTGACCATCCCTGATCAAAGGTAGGATGGGCTTTGTCGTCGAAGAAATCTGTGATCTCGATATGAGAGTATTTATTAATGGAAATAGTCAAGTGCGATGCGAAGTAGAGAATGTCAAATAGAAGTACAAATTTTTGGCAGATTGGAGATCCAACAAGTAGATATTTTCGGCAGCAAATTTTTTTTTTTTCAATATTTTTTTAAAATCAATTAATCAAAATAATTAATAGAAAAAGAAAGTGAAAAGCGTTCATTCTAAATTGATGTTGATTGATTTAAGAGAAAAGAAGAAAAAGAGAGAGAATAGAAACAATTTAAGAAAGAGAATAAGAAAAAGAGGGTAGAAACAATTGAGGATCTATTTAATTGAAGAAAGCAATCTATTAACAAGAGTTATTTGTTGTCTATTGATAGAAAAAGGCTTCAATTCAATTATTTATTAAGAGACAGTAGAATATTAAAACATTTGATTAATAATAAATACAAAGTGTTTCTTTTCTATTAAAACACTTCGGGTAAAAAATAAGAATTTTGTTTGATTTTTAAAGAGGTCACAGCAGCTCATTGGGCTATTTCAATTCCGATTTTCTCAAAATTCACTTTAACGATTTCAATTCATCTGTCCTCGCCTGATTCCTGCAATGCGAGGTTGGCGGACCTCACTTTTTCCCTCCAACCCTATCATGCGTTTTGGCGACCGGAAGAAATAGGACAGGCCGGTCCGCCGCACGGTCTGACGCCTGTTGAAAAGAGAAAGGAAGAGACAGACATTCAAAGAACTGAAGGACTGCCTGTCCCAGCTCGGGCAGCTCGTGGTCGCCACCCACGTACCCACAAGACGTGGGCCCCTGAGCAAACTTTAACGATTTTGATTAAAATTCATAAATCAATTATTTTTTAGTTCTTTAAAATGTATATTCACATTTTGACTTCAAAATTATTTGAAGCACACTTTTCTTTTGTACTTCATTGGAAAAATAAGAAAAATGATCCATGTTTATAAATCAACCCCACCATGGCCGAGAGTTGTTGACAAATGTCAATAATGGTACTCTGATAGCCACGGGGCATGGGTTCGGATCCCAGGCAGTCGGGTGAATTTATTTAAATCATTTGATGAATGAGAAATGAAAATGCTGGAAATATTTTCAGGCCAATTTTTAATACCACTATACAGTCGACGTTTCGGGGGACCTTCAACACCTCCCTTCATCAGGACTAATGTGGTTGAGGCGTTGAGTCCCCCGAAACGTCGACTGTATAGTGGTATTAAAATTTGGCCTGAAAATATTTCCAGCATTTTCATTTCTCATTCATCTATCTTTCCCAATCATCAATTAAATCATTTGGATACCAAATGGTATAAATAAAATGTCTGGACCCCCAGATACAAATATTTATTTAAATAATGAGTTTCGTATAGAATCTAAATGGCCTTGATTTGCCGAAAAGACTAAAAATAAAACAAAAAGAAAATGTTTATAAATTTTACATCTTGAATATATCGGATGTAAACCCTATTTGCAGAAAATAAATATATGACAACATAAAAATTTGATGTGATAAGCACAGAACACAACTTTCAATTACTGAAGAGAAAGTTCTGTGCCGCCAGTCACATAGATTTTTTTTAAAGATAAGTGGTGCTTGTATATATTTCTTTTTTTTAGCCTGAAAAATAATAAATTAATAGAGAGAAAATTTTTTTTTCAAATTCTTCCTTTAGAAAAATAAGGAAATCCGGCTTAATAATAATTTTGCAATTTTAAAGAACGGAAATCATTATTTTCATAAACACTAATCTTATAATTTATATTTTCTGTTCATATAAATGATGAATCAAACAAAACAATCATTTTTTTCATATAGATCCGTCGGCCAATATGAATTATTTACAAATTTTATTGTATTCTATTTTTCATTCCTGGTGTTCGACTCGAAAGGCGTTTTAATTTTAAGACGGTACTTTTTAAATTTTTATTATTATTTACGTTTTTCTTTGCTTTCTTTTTGATTCTCACGCCCTTAAAAGCAAGACGAATTTTCAAGTTAGAGATGAGAGACTTCAATCTCCATCTGATTCGGCAAGCAAGAATTAAATAACTAAAAGATTTAAATTAAAAGCTTCAATGAGAGGTCGGATTTGTTGGTACTGTACTTTAGATTTGGCCGATGGATATTTCTTTAATTAATGCTCATCGAT
>JAKCPI010008901.1:0-16107 GCA_023213315.1 Euborellia annulipes
TACCTTACTGGTGCACTTTATTAGTTTTTCCCAATTTTCTCGAAATTCTCTTTAAAGATTTCTTTCAAATTTTAAATATTTGCTATTTCCGGGATAGAAAAACAAATTGCGCTACGTTTCATCTTCAGGAAACTTCTCGAGTAGTAGTACCTTACTGGTGTACTTTATTAGCTTTTTCCCAATTTTCTCGAAATTCTCTTTAAAGATTTCTTTCAATTTTTAAATGTTTTCTATTTCCGGGATAGAAAACAAATTGCGCTACGTTTCAACTTCAGGACACCTCGAGTACTAGTACCTTACTGGTGCACTTTATTAGTTTTTCCCAATTTTCTCGAAATTCTCTTTAAAAAAGATTTCTTTCAATTTTTAAATGTTTTCTATTTCCGGGATAAAAAACAAATTGCGCTACGTTTCATCTTCAGGACACCTCGAGTACTAGTACTTTACTGGTGCACTTTTTGTTTTTTCCAATTTTCTCGAAATTCCCTTTAAAGATTTCTTTCAATTTTTAAATATTTGCTATTTCCGGGATAAAAAACAAATTGCGCTTCGTTTCATCTTCAGGACACCTCGAGTACTAGTACCTTACTGGTGTACTTTATTAGTTTTTCCCAATTTTCTCGAAATTCTCTTTAAAGATTTCTTTCAATTTTTAAATGTTTTCTATTTCCGGGATAAAAAACAAATTGCGCTACGTTTCATCTTCAGGACACCTCGAGTACTAGTACCTTACTGGTGCACTTTTTTAGTTTTTCCCAATTTTCTCGAAATTCTCTTTAAAGATATCTTTCAATTTTTAAATATTTGCTATTTCCGGGATAGAAAACAAATTGCGCTACGTTTCATCTTCAGGACACCTCGAGTACTAGTACCTTACTGGTGCACTTTTTGTTTTTTCCAATTTTCTCGAAATTCCCTTTAAAGATTTCTTTCAATTTTTAAATATTTGCTATTTCCGGGATAAAAAACAAATTGCGCTTCGTTTCATCTTCAGGACACCTCGAGTACTAGTACCTTACTGGTGTACTTTATTAGTTTTTCCCAATTTTCTCGAAATTCTCTTTAAAGATTTCTTTCAATTTTTAAATGTTTGCTATTTCCGGGATAAAAAACAAATTGCGCTACGTTTCATCTTCAGGACACCTCGAGTACTAGTACCTTACTGGTGTACTTTATTAGTTTTTCCCAATTTTCTCGAAATTCTCTTTAAAGATTTCTTTCAATTTTTAAATGTTTGCTATTTCCGGGATAGAAAACAAATTGCGCTACGTTTCATCTTCAGGACACCTCGAGTACTAGTACTTTACTGGTGCACTTTTTTGTTTTTTCCAATTTTCTCGAAATTCCCTTTAAAGATTTCTTTCAATTTTTAAATATTTGCTATTTCCGGGATAAAAAACAAATTGCGCTTCGTTTCTTCTTCACGACACCTCGAGTACTAGTACTTTACTGGTGCACTTTTTGTTTTTTCCAATTTTCTCGAAATTCCCTTTAAAGATTTCTTTCAATTTTTAAATATTTGCTATTTCCGGGATAAAAAACAAATTGCGCTTCGTTTCATCTTCAGGACACCTCGAGTACTAGTACCTTACTGGTGTACTTTATTAGCTTTTTCCCAATTTTCTCGAAATTCTCTTTAAAGATTTCTTTCAATTTTTAAATATTTGCTATTTCCGGGATAAAAAACAAATTGCGCTACGTTTCATCTTCAGGACACCTCGAGTACTAGTACCTTACTGGTGTACTTTATTAGTTTTTCCCAATTTTCTCGAAATTCTCTTTAAAGATTTCTTTCAATTTTTAAATGTTTGCTATTTCCGGGATAGAAAACAAATTGCGCTACGTTTCAACTTCAGGACACCTCGAGTACTAGTACCTTACTGGTGCACTTTATTAGTTTTTCCCAATTTTCTCGAAATTCTCTTTAAAGATTTCTTTCAAATTTTAAATATTTGCTATTTCCGGGATAGAAAACAAATTGCGCTACGTTTCATCTTCAGGAAACCTCGAGTAGTAGTACCTTACTGGTGTACTTTATTAGCTTTTTCTAATTTTCGTTTTAAAGGTTTTACAATGTTCAAAGCCTAGTGGGCTTGCTTCCTGGTCAAACCCTCCCTCTCTTTACTCTGGACCCACAGATTTATCTCTCCACGAATATTAAAATTCAATTAATGTGCAATTTTGTAAATTTAATTTTTTATATCAATAATTACTAACAATGTATTTAATTTAATAATGTCAAAAGGCCAATTAGTAGAAATATACCTATTATTTAAATTATAATATTAAAATACTAATTTCTGATTATTATTAATTAATTTTATTGAAAATAATAATTTTTAATTGTCTCCAGGCTGACGCATTTCCTGGGCAACTCTCTTATATCTCATGATTAATGTATTCTTATGAGGCACTGTCTCCTCTAAGTATCCACCCAGTAATGTTGCTATTCCTCAAAGCTCTCCCTGGACTGTTACTTCTTATTTTGGTGTTTTTATTGATGTTTCCATTTAGGAGCAAGTTATTTATCTCGTTATATAATAATTTCTTTTAAATATTTTCTTATTTCTTCTATACAAATCAAATTGCGCCCCTCGAGTATTCGTACTTTACTGATGTACTTTTTTTTAGTTTTTTACAATTTTATCAATATATCAATATAAAAAAAAAGACCGAGCTCCGGCTCGGTCACCCCGGAACTAGATAATTAAATTAGTAATCATTGAGTTAAAACATAATTCATTTTTTAGCTTTAATTAAATTAGCTGGAATCTTTCAATTGAAATGGAATAAATCCCTTGAATCCCTATGGGAAAAACTAACGCCATCTTTTGCCGCCTCGAGTAACTAGGTAATCAATCGTCTTCTAACGGCTTTTCGAGACGCGCACCTTAAAAAAAGTCGAGTCCTCCGCTGGTGGAGGGTGGCCCGGGGGTAGAGAGGGGGCGAAGCCCGTCGAAGGAGGGTGGAGCGGCTAGTATTTCATATATTAATTTAAGAATTAAAATTCCATTTTGTTTTGTTATTTGCAATAAATATTATTATTTTTTTTTTTACAAATTGCATCCTAAATAAATCATTTGGTGTCTATATTAAAGCCGAAAAGATTGAAAAAGTGATTGACTGATGGGTCTATTATCACAATCGAGAGGGTCTTTAATAAATGTGCTCTCTCTCTTAATATATATATATTAGTATCCACACCTCTCAACATCAACAACAACAACAACAACAAGTTCATAAATCAATTCAAAGTGATAAATTTAACAACAGATGTCATTTCAAGACATATCTAACCGGCGAATGTAAATTTGACAAAACAAATTTGATAGAATTTTGTATTTAGTTATTTCACAACTGCATTATCAGAGTTGGTCTGAACATGGACTCCTTGGGAGAGCATCTCAACCAGGGGTGGTTAAAATCACAGGTTAAGACCGGTTTTAAACCACTTTTGACCAGTGGTTTTTATTGAAATAAATAAATTTCATATAGTATTCTTATATTTCAGGAAAATTACATAATTAAATAAAACATAAATCATCCCGAAATGTAAGATCTAAAAAACTGAACTTAAAAATACCTAAACATAAATTTTATATTTACAAGAATTTTGTAGCAATAGTTTCAATTAAAAGTTGAAAGTTGTGTTCTGTCCTTGTCACACCAGATTGTTCGGTAACGTCTTCTCTTTTGAGTTGCAAAGTGGTAAAAATATACATATTTCCATTCTTTTCTATTGATTGTGGCCGATTCTCGGCTATTTATAAAACTTTTTTTTTTTTTTTTTTTTAAACATTCACACTTTTTTCTCATTCACACTCACACTCACACTCACATTCACACAGTCTTTTCGGCAACTCAGGCCATTTAAGACTTTAGACGATAACCGTTGTAATTAATATATATAATGTAGGTTCAGGCATTTCTATTTAAGCCATCTGGTATCCAAATGGCTTAAATAAAATCATCGGACTGCCTGGGTCCGAACCCGCGACGTTTGGTATAGGAGGTAGGCATTATAAAACTTTAAAAGCCTTTTCTTAAATTGTTGAAAAATAATAATAATAATATAATCGTATGGAGGAAGGCCGTCTAATTTACAGGAAGGTGAAGAAAATAGACTTAATTCGGCCCAAAATTATTTATTGCCAATGTCTACGTTTCGGGGACTAAACGTCACCCATCCTCAGGACCTTAAAATACAACACAACAACAAAACTTTATAAATAAGATAAACTTAAACTTTATCTTATTTATAAAGTTTTGTTGTTGTGTTATTTTGGGGTCCTGAAGATGGGTGACGTTTAGTCCCGAAACGTAGACATTGGTAATAAATAATTTTGGGCCGAATTAAGTCTATTTTCTTCACCTTCCAATAATAATAATATTCAAATAGATTTAAAATTAATAAAAAAGGTAGAAAAGGGGCTTTTATTAAAATAGCAGCATCCCCTTGGATCTTTTGAAACAGAAAAGTTTAAAAAAAACGTAACAGACTTTTTTTACCAAATGTTAAAAAGTGAAAGTTGTAAAGTGGTGGTATTATATATATATATATATTTATTTTTTTTTTTTTTGTAACTCGTCAATCAACTTAACAAAAAAAAGGGGGGAGGGGGGGAATAAATTTAATTAAAAGCAAGATAATGAAAAAAAAAATAAAATATAAAAAAAGAGTATAATTTATTATTTAAAAGAACAAAATGCAGGTGAAGGGATTAAAAATTAATTAATAGGTCAAGTCAATCGACGGTGGTCTCTGCTTCTTCACTTTAATTCAAAACTTGTTTATTTTATTTTTTTCAATGATTAGATCTAAGAAAAGCGAGAGAGAAGAAAATAAAGAAGGGTTAACAAGTGCCAAAAGATGGATGGGTGGCCTTTGAATTATTTAAATATTTCAAATAAACCGCAAGAATGTAATGTTCTAATACTATTTCGACAAGAAAACCAAAAGTTAACGATTCTTTAATGTTTGGAAATAATTAACGATCAGTTAACTAATGCGTCCTTAAAAAAAAAAAAGAATAAAATGACTGGAGCATCGCAACCGGCTGACCTGATTAAGAGTTAATCAGGTCTATTCTCTAAAAACAGACGTTAAAATTTAAAATAAACAAATGGATGTTAAAAAGTAATGTAAGCGTTAAAAAATGCTATTCAGAATCACTTCCTTGCCTCTAATAGCTATTCTGTAAACAAAAACTTTAAAGCCAAAGCGTTAACATTTAGTAAATAGTGTTAAAAATTAATGTCATGTCTAGAGGGTGGCTTTAATATTTCAACGCCGTGTTTAAAATAAAAATGGTGTCTTTAAACTAAAAAGTAAGGTAATGATTTTGATAGCTTTGAAATAAAAGCAACATGTTAACGTCGCTGTTAAAACTTTTTAAGCTTTTAACGCTGATTGTTTTTACATTACTTTTTAACACCCATTTGTTTATTTTAAATTTTAACTTCTCTTTTTAGAGAATAGACCTGATTATCTCTTAATATTACTTTCTCTTACCTATGTATATATGTAATATATATATAGAGAGAAAGTATTGGTTTCATGTCAAAAATTCGATGTCGAGATTTTGATGGATCTTCACATTTTGAGGTCCCCTAAATCCAAAAAAGTGGTTTTCGCGACATGGTCTGTCTGTGGGTGTGTGTGTGGGTGGGTGTGTGTTCAATTTTAAGCATGAAGGAATTGAGCTAGGAGGTTGAAATGTTATATTTAAGTTAAACACCCCCGGGACCGTGAAAATAAGCTTTTAATCAAAATTGGCCAAAGAGTACTAGTACTTATTATATAATGTTAGCAGAGTGTTAAATGAGGTATAACAATGCCTTTTATGTTAAACTATTGTAAAAAAAAAAAAAAAAATATTTTGGTAACATTGTAATTATTTTCAGCTTCCTCTGAAGAAGAAGAGCCTTTTGTGCCTTCGAAATATCAGGATAATAAACTCATTTGGGGAAAATTATAAATAATTTTATTTTGTTTTTTTCCCCATCCTGCACCCTTGCCGAAAAATTAGCGTTTGAGGAGTTTCGGTCTACATTTCTCTCGGCATCACTCATTAAGCTTCAATCAAAGTACTAGTACTTTACTGATGTACTTTTTCAGTTTTTTTCGATTTTCTCAAAATTCGCTCTAACGATTTTGATTAAAATTCAAAAATCAATTATTTTTTAGATGCTCTTTCAAATGTATATTCTCGTTTTGCCCTCAAAATTGTTTGAAGACCACTTTACTCTTGTACTCCATAGGAAAGATAGGAGAAATGGTTGCCATGGTTACAAAATATAAATATTTTCCCATACTTATAAATTTTACATCTGAATTCAAATATTCCCTACTGCCGGGAACTAAATACATGTCGACACAAAAAATCTGGTGTGACAAGCACAGTACACAACTTTCGATTACCGAAGATAAGAGAAAGTTGTGTGCTGTGCGCCAGTCACACCAGATTTTGTTTTTAATTTAATACGAATAATTAAAACAACGTTAATACAATTTAGAGGTTAGAATTTCGATCTTTAGTTTAAGGTGCGCGTCTCGAAAAGCCGTTAGAAGACGATTCAGTACCTAGTTACTCTAGGCGGCAAAAGATGGCGTTAGTTTTTCCCATAGGGATACAAGGGATTTATTCCATTTCATTTGAAAGTTTCCAGCTAATTAATTAAAGGCAAAAAATTAATTATTTTTTAACACGATGATTACTAATTTAATTATCTATAAGATATAGAGCGAATTTTTAAAAAATATCTTTTATTTAAAGCGATTAATCTAAAAAAAAATTTATTTTTTCAAAAATAAAAAAAAGGGCTTCTATAAGTTGTAGAAAATTTAAATAGATTTAATTTTAAAAAAAAATTGAGGTCGATAGCTTCAAAATTGTGGCCCCTGGAAAGTCCCAAAATTAGCACCCCCCGAGACGCGCACCATAAAGAACGTTTAAAAGGCCAATATCATTAAAGAGACGTATTTATTTTTTATCCAGCTCCACGCCTTCGTCATCTCATAGATCTTTAGCCGAATGACAGAACAAATTGAAAAACATTTTTCTTGACAGTCTAACAATAATGCTTTGAATATTAATTATAACCGTTTGGCTATTGATGGCCTATCCCATGGGGACGGCGACACGTGCCCTATATCTTCCAAGAACCAGTCTGGTAACCTTCTTCTTGCCCAGATGGTCATAAAAAAAAAACATTTGCTGTTTTTTCTTTAACATACACACACACAAAGGATATCCCGTTGAGAGACAGCTCTTATCGCTAGGTGACTAATTAAGATGGGTGACCGCCAATCGGCTTTCGTTGATTCGGATAAGGAACAAGAATTTGGTAATAAAAAAAAAGGAAACAACTGGGTGTTATTAGATTCAATGTTGAAATCTTGATGGAAATACACGTTTTGATCTGTCTGTGTGTAAACGAAATATCTCAAGAACGTAAAGAGTTAGGAGGTTGAAATTATATAACTACACTGTTAAAAATTTTCAAGAAATCTTCATATACAAGTATAGGAACTCTGTTTCATAAACTGTTTATGAATATATATGAGAAAGTTCAATTTGTTGCCAACCTAACAAATTTATTGTATATTTTAAAATTAATTATTTTGGTAAAAATTTTTTATTTTAATTTGAATTTTTATAGCTATTTAGTTGAATTACTTTATAAAAATTATTTAATTAGTATGACTTCATAAATTTGCGAGAGGATGTGGCGTGCCAAGTTGTTTAAATAAGGAAGGTGTATGCTTGTTTCTTGGCAATGAGAAAAATAACTTTTAGAGTGTTTTCTCCGAATATTTCGAAGGCATTTATTAGCACTTCTTCATCAGCGGCTGTTACAAAAGAAAAAATAATAATTAGAGTGAGTTTAATTTAAGCAAATTGAAATATAAAAATTTTTTAAAATAATAATATTATCATACCTCACTCTAATAATACCACATACAAGTTATAATTTCGGAGCGAAATGTTAGATTGGCAGGTCTATGCATTACAACCAGCTGTCTCGAGCAATAAGGCGTCAATGACAAATAATTATTTTAATTATATCAAATAGGTGGCTCAAATCAAACAAACCGAGGTCAATGAATCTGGATTTTAATAGATTAATGTTATTATTTGTAAGAGAAATGCCAACGATCTGATTGAAAAATAAAATTATTTATTAAATTTAATTTTAATAAAAACATTTTGCTAGAGAGAAATGAAGTTAAAAAAAAAATTTTTTTTTAAGAATTTAGCAATGCCTTTATGTCATCCGACAGGCCTTGAGTATCCACTTTGTAATTAACAGCCGCATTGATGTTTTTTTGGATGTAACAAGACTCCTTGAAAAATCTTTTCAATCTGTTTGACTCAGTGTCGAGAATTTCAAAATTGCTATAGTCAAAATGATGGCCTCGTTCAAAACAGTGTTTAGCTAAACTGGTAGTGGCCCCTGAGGGCACTTTACCCTCCGACCTCCTATGTTCCGCCATTCTCACACTGGCGAATCTCCCAGTATTCCCCACATAAACGCCGCTACAGTTTTTACAATTTATTTTATAAATGATGTTTTTTCTAAATTCTTTATCGGCTTTATCTTTCGTGTTAAACAACGCCGAGAGATCAGCCAATGTCTTAGGCGATATTTGGAAATTGTAATTTTTAAAAATTGTTTTAATTTTTCCAAACGTGGGTGGGAGATAAGTCAGTGAGAAAAATGTTTTGTTTGTATCATTATTACTGTTAACAGGGGGAGGAGGGTTAGTCTGTGGTGGTGGGGCAGTCAGCACTGATTGGACTATTTTATTAACTAAAGATTTTGGGTAGTTATTTATAGAGGCCATCTTTTTGAATTCAACGACGTTTCGGTCCCAAAACTCCCTATCACTCAGTCTGAGTCTCCTTATCAAAGTACCTTTTAGGACATTGATTTTATGTGATGGTGGGCTCTGTGACAAGAAATTAAGGATTCGACCACTCGAATAGGGCTTACAATACCAATTTATCTGCAAACATGGGCTTTTGTTAGTCAACAGCATGTCCAAGAATGGAATTTTGCCATCAACCTCCACTTCACAAGTGAATTTAATGGACTCATCATATGTGTTAATGTTATTGAAAAAACTGGTGATAGCGGCGTTTTTCAAGTGTGGGGAATACTGGGAGATTCGCCAGTGTGAGAATGGTGGTTAACATAGGAGGTGAGAGGGTAAAGTCAACCCTCAGGGGCCACTACCAGTTTAGCTAAACACTGTTTTGAACGAGGCCATCCCGAAAGATATTTTGACTATAGCAATTTTGAAATTCTCGACACTGAGTCAAACAGATTGAAAAGATTTTTCAAGGAGTCTTGTTACATCCAAAAAAACATCAATGCGGCTGTTAATTACAAAGTGGATACTCAAGGCCTGTCGGATGACATAAAGGCATTGCTAAATTCTTAAAAAAAAAAAAAAAAATTTTTTAACTTCATTTCTCTCTAGCAAAATGTTTTTATTAAAATTAAATTTAATAAATAATTTTATTTTTCAATCAGATCGTTGGCATTTCTCTTACAAATAATAACATTAATCTATTAAAATCCAGATTCATTGACCTCGGTTTGTTTGATTTGAGCCACCTATTTGATATAATTAAAATAATTATTTGTCATTGACGCCTTATTACTCGAGACAGCTGGTTGTAATGCATAGACCTGCCAATCTAACATTTCGCTCCGAAATTATAACTTGTATGTGGTATTATTAGAGTGAGGTATGATAATATTATTATTTTAAAAAATTTTTATATTTCAATTTGCTTAAATTAAACTCACTCTAATTATTATTTTTTCTTTTGTAACAGCCGCTGATGAAGAAGTGCTAATAAATGCCTTCGAAATATTCGGAGAAAACACTCTAAAAGTTATTTTTCTCATTGCCAAGAAACAAGCATACACCTTCCTTATTTAAACAATGGAATCACTTAACCATTTTCTTTTATTTATTTTTTTTTCTTACACTATCTCCGCCTGATAATTACCCCCCCCCCCCTCCTCTCCGAAATTTGAGGAAAATATTTATTGGAAATTAAATTTTATTAACAGAAGGAAGGAGAATTAAATTTTATTTTTAATATAAATTTAATGCTTGAAAATTTGATTTGTATATATATATATTTTTACTTTCTCTTACATATATATGTAATATTGCGACCGTGTCACAAATTGATGTCGAATGTTGATGAAAATACTCGTTTTGAGGGTCCAAAAAAGCGGATCCGTCAAAATGGTCTGTCGGGGGGTGTGATCAAATTTTTATCGACACCAAAAAACTGGCAAACAAGTACAGAATACAACTTTAAATTACCATACCGAAAGTTGTGTGCTGTGTGACCATTCACATCAGATTACCCCCCCCCCCCTAGAAAAACTTCTCTGTATCCGCCCTTGACTCCGTATTGGCTACAACGTACAGTGCCAGCTGTGTAACTAATTTCGAAACTTTTATAGCCGCTTTAAAAATAAATATAACATATTATGTTTCTTTCTTCTATCGATCTTTATTTTCGAGTTATTTGGTGAACATCCTGAATGTTTGTAAACGATTACTCGGATTAATTTTTTTCAAAATATAAAGAATTTTTAAGCTAAGATTAATACAGATTAGAAGCCTTCTTCTTTCCTTCCTAATTCATCTTTTTGAAGGACAAGAAAAAAAAAAAAAATAACATGAACACTACCACCAACATTTTAATATTCATTTTAACAAAGTATATATGAGATAAGATAAGGTTTATTATTATTTTTTTTTTTATTATTATGTTATTTTACGTCATTGATTGAAACATCTAAAATTTTTATCGATATTTTTTTTTTTTTTTGAAGCACCAGGATATGTTAATTGAGACTATAAAGATATGTGTATGTGTGTGCCTGGGGAATGGAACAACAAAGAGGAGCAGCAGCTAGCTCCTCCTGTGGTGGTCCCGCGCTTCTCTCTCTCTCTCTCTCTCACTCAAGAGGTACTCCATCTTCTAAAAGATAGAAATAAAAACATAAAAATTTCTCAATATTTATTTTAATTGATATTAAACAAAGACCAAATATTATATATTCTATATCCCTCCCGAAAGAAATAACTTCTAAAATTTGTTATAAACAATAACCGCTTTTGGTTTTATGCGAAACATTATGTTTACATTGTAATAATGATGGTTAATTAAAAATTTATACAATTTAATATATATTAGCCCTCGGGTTTGGTGTAGGGGTTAGCGTGCTAACTTTCTATACCAATGTATTAAATATTTATTAAAATTATAAATACTGTACAACGTTTCGACTGCTTATTCAAGTACTGTGCACTTGCTCCGACTCAAGTGAATCAACTGTCATGTCCGTTACGTGCCTTTTTATATACAGCGCCATCTGTCGGCATTTCCGTGAAGTTAGATTCAAATTTTCCCGCTATTTTCACTTATTTCCATGAAGTTAGTCACAATTATCAAAACAAGTGTTTACATAGACCCCAGGCAATCAGAAGATTTTATTTAAGTCATTTGGATACCAAAGTGTGAGTGTTTAAAAAAAATATATATATTTATTAATTTAAATAACTGACAAAAGTTAGGGTGTGCCACCGGGAGTTGAACCACGGATCCACCGATTTGTACTCAGTGTGCCCTAACCACTACAACACAGAAAAACATCCAAAAAACATCCGGATATTTAAACTAGCTGAGATCACTAAATTAGTTTTCAGGAGAATCGAACTCAAAAATGAATTCTCAAATTTCTCCGTCAAATATACTTTTTTACCGACTTTAAAAATGTGCTGGTAATGTGGAACATTGGTTTTCTGGTTCAAAATACTACAAAAAAATTAAAAATCAGGACATGTCTTTATTATACCCAGTATATTCCAAAAAAAAAAAAAAACTCCAAGGCTTAAGAATTGAATGATTTCAATAATATGTTCACTTGCAAAACATTGTTACACCCAGCGCACAAAGTATGGCACCAAGACTCACAAAGGAAGCATTTAATGCAAAGTTCCCCTGAACATCATTTGAAAAAGCCTATCCACAACAAACGCATAGGGCGTCATCCTCTTCTGCTGGTATTTCATCCACATGTGTTGCGCTTCCACATTAGCAGCAGCATCGCTATATTGAACTGAGGTTAAAATTACTCTTCCTTTTGTACGAGGGGACTGTCGGAGCCCCTACAGACTTATTAAAGAAACATAGTAAGAAGTTAATGCGATTACCTTTAAATTACAGCACCTCTCAAGGCCTACAGGCTACTGTTCCACATCACTAGCAGCTTCCATGATTGCACCTCTTCCTCTATAACTCGACACAAAAAATATAGTGGGACAATCGCAGTGCACAACTTTCTCTTACCTTATTGAAGTTGTGTGACCTGTCACACCAGATTTTTTTATTTTTCGTCCTTTTTGGTTTCAAGAAATTACAAATTACCCATGGATTCAGGATGTCGTTCGATGCTCGGGATACTTGGAGCCACCCAGGAAGCAGGAGGTGTAATTATTTTAATGGAATTTATCAAAAAATTTGTCCAATTTATTTTTAGGGAAGAGTATTTTATTTCTTCTGGGTGTATACTTAATTATTTATTTATTAGTCTATTCTTCGGAATCTAATAAATTAACAATTTACTTTTTTTTCCTCCTTTGTGAAAATCAGAAAAGATAGAAAAAAATGTCAATTTTTTTTTGGCTTGTTTCTTCTTTCCCGAAATATTTCTTCCTTCTTCTAAAAATATATAATTAGTAGAAATAAATATTCCGAATGTTGTTTTATTTGAGAATGTCACATTTTAACATTTCCCATTTTTAGACAAGATTTTTTTTTCGCTTTGTTTTTGACGATCAACAATTCAAATCATCAGTGTCAGTGTTTGCTTAATGTTGTTGTTTTGATGTTGTCCATGTCCTCTATGTTGTCGTTTTTTTTTCCTCTACTCTAGATCGGAAAACCATAATTTCTTTTTTTTTTTTCGTGGTACAATTTTAGAAATAAAATTTGAGCTATGTGAGAAGGAACTTAGAAGCAAGTTGGTGGCGTCTTTAAATTTAAAGCTATCACACAAAATACCTCTAATTAAAAAAAAAACTGGCTCTATTTGTTGGAGACTTGAATGCTCCAGGAAGCGCTTAAGATACTTTTAGTTGTTAGAACCCTTCTTCATATTTCACTAAATTATAGAAAAATATGTTATGCTTATTATACACATTAATAAGCTTATTTAAAATGAAGAAAAGGAAAGTTATTTTTTTTTATTTCCCATACAACATTAGCATTGGTCGTAGGGGAATATAAAAAGACGTCCATAAGTCAAAAAACGTCATTCATTCATTTCTTGGCATTTATTAACAACATACAAACTATTTACGAGTCTAAAAAAAAAATATATATATAAACTCTTTGAATATAAAAATAAAAAAAAATCTACTGAATTTAGGTAATAATTTATTAAAAATTAACTTAAAAAATAAATATCTTTTAAGATATATGATATCTTGAAAATAATAAACAAAATTTAAATGACAGAATTTTAATAATTCCTTTCTTCAACGTGTGTTTTTATTTTTCCTTGCTTTTGAATTAAAAAAGATATAAAAAAAAATTTATCTTCGTACTCCTTCAGAAACAGAAAATTGAAAAAAATACAAAACCTACCTGCAAAAAGAAAAAAAAACAGCCTATATGTAATTTGAGTAATAATAAGATTCGTGGAAACCTTTACTAGATCGCCATTTCCCCCACCCCCACCCCCCTTTGGCACATAATTTAATATAACACTTAATTTTTTACTTGAAAAGATATTAAAAGACTTTTTGAAGTGAAACTTCATTACCTACGGTAGATCTTTAAAGTGTAACGAAACGCTTCGTGCCCCTTTCACTGCCAGGGAGAGGAAATCTGAACATGCTTTGATGCACCTTACGTTAAGTGTAGTATAAACACATGTATGAATGTCCGTATGTCGACGCGACTAGTCTCAACACATTTATAAAAATACTTATTAATTCAAGCAGCCGGAAAAATGGAGGAGTTGAACCACGGATCCTTCAAATTTTACTTGGCATTCCCTAGTCATAGCACTAGTCCACAGTACCATACTCGGCTATTTGAAGTTAGTAGATTACAAATTGTACTCTTTGGGAGTGTAAACGAGTTGACGATATTATAAAATAAATTCTTTAAATTGTTGCAACACAAGGTTGCTAGAATTAATATTTTTTTTTTTTATTTATTTATATATAAATAATGAAATGTAAATAGCCTCACATGCCGAAAGATTTAGAAAAAAATTTATTTATATTCTTTATGGTGAATTTAAGTTGGAGAGTTGAATGCTCGCTCGCTTGGCGTCTCTTTTTCTCTGTTTCTCTTCTCTCTTTACATCTGGGTGTGAAAATACGCTTAGAGAAGAGGGCGCGACAAAAACTTTAAGTGGCTTAACATTTCATGTTTTTATATTTATGAATGCTGACATTTTATGAGTGACGTGCGCGGGGTAAAAAAAAAGAAGAAATTGATGATTTTTTTTATTTTATAAATTAAATTAAGGAGTGTTCATAAATGATATAAACTACAAATTTCGAAAAGGACTCATCTCATAAATAAAAAAACAAACTTACATTGATCGTTTAATAGTATAAGATATAGATATATAATCCGTGTTTTATGACCTAGACCATTGTTTACCCCGGCACCCAACGGTGCCCCGTGATTGGCTAAGGGATTTTTTAATTTTTAATTGTCATTTTTTAAAATTTGTTCTAAATGAATTGGTAATCAATTCCTTTAGAAAAAAATTCATAATTTGGGACGAAAAATCAACCTCTGACGAGAGTATGTACAAGAGGCGAGATCTCTATGTCTATTCTTCAAATTAGAATTTTAATATTTTGAGATTTTTTTTTTTTTTATAAAAAAAACATTCACACTTTTTTCTCATTCACACTCACACTCACACACACATTCACACAGTCTTTTCGGCAACTCAGGCCATATAAGACTTTTTACGATATCCGTTATTGATAAATATACATAGGCCTATATGGGGTCCAGGCATTCTTATTTAAGTCATTTGGTATCCAATTGGCTTAAATAAAATCATCGGACTGCCTGGGGTCCGAACCCGCGACGTTTGGTATATGAGGTTAGCACGCTAACCTCTACGCCATGCCCCGAGGGCATTTTGAGATTTAATTGTAAGAAAAAAAAAAATATTAAACAATAATGTCTAGTGAATGCATTTCATTTAATATTCTTTTTTTTTTGAGTGAATGAAAAAATTTAAATTATACTGGGGTTGCCCCGCGGGGTCGACCCCTCGGCGCTATGAATGAGTACGAGATTCGAATTAGTAAAATAAGAATCACATAGAAAAAGAGAGAGAGTGAATCGTGAAAACGCCTAAAAATAAAAATTCATAGAAAAATATGTGATGATATAAATTTCCATTTAAAATACGTTGTTAAAACTACTAAAGTCAAATAGGCAGAGAAATTTGACTAATTGAGAATCCATGTTTTTTAGAACAAAATGCATCTTGTATGTTTGCTACTCTCTTTCTTTATTTTCTCTTCACATAACAAATAAACCTACAAGTGAAGTCAACAATCCCCCTCCCCCCACACCTCCCATCCTCCTTTTCCCATATTAATAATGAATGGTAGATAAACTAAAATAGAAAAAAAAAACGATTTTTTTCAAGTTTAGAAAACCTCCCCTGATCCATTTTTGAATTCGCCACTCTTTGGATGGTTATTATTTTGACTCTAGTAGTAAGTGTATCTCTATTACGCCATCTTGAACGAAACATAACATAACCCAATGGAATATCAATTCACAAAAAAAAAAAAAAAATATTCTTCACGCATGTTAAAAATATATATATATAAAGATATAGGCTACGCCTATTTCTCAATTCTTGTTATAGGTATATCAAATTATAAGCACACTTTTTTACTCTTTCTTAATTTGATTACAATAATAAATAAATAAATAAAACATTAATATTAAAATGATAAAAGGGTAAATAGATAAATAAATACTCGAGTAAGGAAATAATGTCAGTGTCTCCATA